>JARSSU010020463.1:0-10732 GCA_029619165.1 Eurosta solidaginis
GCTGAGTATAAAAGTATGTCCTGACAACAGAACTCACTTCATGGATGTGCACATCGGTTCTTCCACTGGCCTTCTGCTTCTGCAGTTGGTGCTGTTCCAAAAGCGCCGATTCCCCGTATTTTGCTCTCATCTGTTCTATGATGGTTTTTGGTTCCAGAACCAACCACATGGAAGGATCTAGATTCAAGTGAAGGAACAATTCATATGGAAATGCTTTAGAAAACTTTACTAGATGGAGTCGGTCCGCGACTGGCATTGAGAAATTACTCAGTGTATGGCAATTTTTTTTAGGTTTCCATGGTTACGAAGAGTTTAAATGAGTTGTCTATTTATCAGTGTTGCCAGGTTAGCCTTTTCGAGGCTAGATTTAGCCTTTTGTTTTTGCCTTTAGCCTCGAAATTTTAGGTTTAGCTTCGTGCCTTTTTTCTAGCCTTTTTTAATCCGAATGTATTTTTAATAATTTCTAAAATAAAATAATTTCAATAGTTCCTGTGAACACCTAATACCTAATAATATGAGTTCTCTACAAAAGATTAATTCTTTTTCTGCTGAAAATTCGTTGAAAGTTTCAAAGCCAGATGTATTTTCTTACTTTGAAAAAGAGAAGTATAGTTATTCTTCAAGTCAAATAGCATTAATAGAGCTGCAGTGGCGAAAACCTTTAACTATACAATGGAAAAATGTACACTCCACCATGGAATTTTGGTCGGAAGTCCGAGAACATAAAAATGCATTAAACGAACCACCTTTTTTAGAACTTGTCGAATTCATATTTAGTTTTTTAGTATTACCACTCAGTAACGCGGAGGTTGATAGAATTTTTAGTGGCATGAAAATTCTGAAAACTAAATTAAGGAACAAACTAAAAATTAAAATGCTTAATGCGCTGCTTAATATTAGATGCTCGTTAAAACGCTTATCTAAATGTTGTAATGATTTTGAAATTAACGATGATCTCATATCTATGGTAAATAGCCAAACTTTATACGCAGACTTAAGCTCTTCTGATTTTTCAGACGGGGAATATTTTATATAAATAATTAGTTTGTAATATTTTTTTTTGTATATACACATATGCAATCATTTAAAGTAATTCCATGTGCTAGTCAAGGAAAATGTGCCTGATATATTTTGAAACAAGAAGTTATGTTTAAGTTATGTTTATAAGTTTTTATTTACAAATGTCTAAACTAAAATATAAAAAAAAATTTATGAATTAACCAAAAAAATTTCTGGCCTTTTTTTAGCTTCTTTTTTTCTAAATTTAGCTTTTTCTAACCTTTTTTTTGCCACTAGCTTCTTTTTTTCATCATCTGGCAACACTGCTATTTATCATTATTTTTAGGAAATCTTAGAAGAATAGTAACTCGTATTGGTTAACCAGGTTCCAAAGCCTTTGGAACACATCCGGTCTTATCCATATTTATGTGCCTCCCCGATTTATTTGGCGTGTTTGAGTCCAATTTTTTGCTATACAGGACGCATTACAGTAAAAGCTACTTCTATACATCTTAAGCAAACTTCATATTCTGGGACCGGATCGTGTTTTATGATCCGTGATCGAAATCAATTTTTTAAATCGCAATAGTTCCGAAACGGTGTGTCGGATTAAGAATATATGCGAAACAGTGGCTATGAGTCCTCATTGGATGCATAATTTACTATAATTTTTAAGAATAGTTTGACGGATTCATAACTACAATTTCAGTGAGTTTTTGTCCTTACGTGATCGTATAACACGATACGGGAATATTTTTGAAAAATCTTTCTGAACTTTTTTTTTCATAAACACCAGATTTTCAAAACTTTTGCAAAAAGTTATAATCTTCGCTGAAAAAGTATTTAGGCTGCCAGTTAGAATGCTTCTTCTTTCAACCAATTACGATGCTGTTGTTGTTGTTTTAGCGATAAGGACACTTTTTGAAGGCCATGAGGAGCTTGGCGTCACCAGAGCCGTGGCATCTAAAGAAACAGGATTCGCCACGGGTAGGTGAGGTTGACTGTTGGGTTGGAGCAGCTATAAATTGCGCTTGAAAGGGTTGCGCTTAGTCGCCTCCTATGGCATTCATACCTCCCGTGCCCTAACCAGCTGGGGAAACGAATTACGATCTTTGGACATTGTTAAACTGAAAAGCTGGGCATAATCATATTAGTCACACAGGACTGTTGAAACTCAATCGGCACGCTTGGGATTGAAATACAATGCCTCAGGGCAGGAAGTAACTGTGGAGCTCTTTCTCGCGTCAAACTGCATTGAATTAAGTCTCAGGTAACGCATCTTTGAAAACAAAAATTGAGGTAATTTTTTTTTGAATAAACTGCTGAGTTCGGAGTTTACTTATTATTATTAGGCCTCGATACCTTACGTCCTTTATTTAGATCTATTGTGCTTGACCCTTTAATATACGTAAGTACCTCTTCAGGCTTTTTACTCCATTTCACTAAGGGATTAAGAATCACGCAACATATATGAGAGAGCGTTGGGAGAGAGACGCATTCGCAGAAAATGAGAACCGGCGTTTCGTCTTACAGCTCAGATATATTTGTGTATCGGGCGGATTTAACTCACTAAGGTAATATCGTAGACTATAGTGTACTGTATAGTACCCATTGACAGTTCGCATAACGTCTCTGTATAGATTAATGAGTTATGGCAAATACTCTCGTAGCTGGGAGTATAAAAAATTGGCATACCATTTGCCCTGGGAACTCAATAAAGCGTCTCTTGAGCTGCTTTGTTTCCCATTACTTATCGTGTCTCTAGTGTGTGCCTTTGTGAGTTAACAAAAGGACTCTGGGCCATAAAATGCTGCTAAAACACCCTGCTTGGGCACGGTATACTGCCTGTTCATTACCTGTATGTCCATGATACCCGGAACCCATCCTAACATAACTTTGTTTTCGCTCACAGATCATTTAGAACTCCAATGTATTTATCCATCAGCTTGTAAGGCTGCAAGGCACGTAAATCTGCCTAGCTGTCTGACATAATGAGGACACTCCTCGAGAAAAAGCCTCTTCGTAGACACTCTCTACAGCAAATTTCTGTTGCATGCGTTTCTGCCTGAAAAATAATGAAGTAGCATCGCATTGGTATCCATTTCTTGAAGTTCGGCCCATAGATACCAGCTCTAGGTCAGGGTCAGTATATGGACTCCCTATTTCTTAAAGAATTCTGTCCACAATGGACATCTCAACAATCCGTGGGATTCTGAGCGTATAGGATATTGCATCACGTAGTTGCATTGAATTTTCTTATAACTTTCATATACCTCGTCATGTTTCCGCTCTTTGGTTCAGAGATATTTTCAAGTCCTAGTGCAGCAAGTGTTGCCACTTGGTTTATTGGAATAGTGAATGGGGACATTCTCATCGCAAACTAGCCAACGCAGTTAGCTTGGTGTACCCAGGGATGGTTGTGGCATGTATAGTTTTCTCCTCCGGGTAAAATGCACTGATATCACATAACCTGTCTATGATGCGCAGGGCTTGTTGCAATCGATTGAATACTGTTTCGCAGTGCATCCCTGTGATGCGGATTACTAAGTCATCTGCATACAAGTATGCTGGTCAAAAATTTTCTCCATACTCTTTAGGAGAAACGAAATGAGGCTAAGTGGTCGTTACGACGAGGGCAGTTGCTCGGGTTTCCCCTTGTTAAAAATACTACCTTAATCTCTGTCCACGAGTTTGTAATGTAGCCGAACAGTAGATTGCAGTCGCTTGACATTGGTGGGCTTCGTTGCTATGTTTTTTCTCTGCCACTAATAGTCGGAAAGCCTTCCATTAAATGTGAATGTTGATAACCTGCTATACAGTCTGGAATGTGAGTTTTAAGTAAGAGCTTACATGTTGCTTCCGGCTGCTTAGTGTAGTTCCCATCTGCCTTATTCGGAGTGGTTTCTAGAGAGAGCTTTTTGGAGTCGCACTGCTATTGGAAGAGCATTGATCCTTTCACAATGTTTTCTCCAGGTAGCCCAAAGATGGTGTTTACCCGATTCAAAAAAGTTTCCATACCGTTGTACTCAAATGTACTCAGTGCTTCCCACCACTAGTTCTTGCACTCAGTCAACGACATCTTATCTTATTACTTTAAACGAGCAATTCTTGTTTGTTTGTATAGCCGAACGGTCTCGAGAACGGCTCAACCGATTTAAATGAAATATGGCACAGAGATAATGTATCACCTTCTAAGACTTTCTACCTAAGTGTTGCACCTTAACGTTAAGCTAATCGTTTATCAAAAAATTTCCACCGTTTCCGTTGAAACACTTCGAAATATTATCGATAAAGAAATTATCAAGATAAATTTTATCTCGTTTTTAACCGAAACGAAAAGCTTTCATTAACGTTAAAAACGTTAACAAAAACGTGATAATGTATGTTTGAATTGTACTGGCAATGCTATAGCCATGGTGAAGCCGTAAGGTGGTAACAGCGAGCGGACGCACACACAAACTCCATGTAATTTGTTCGTGTAATTCGTAGGTGGTAATGTCAAAAATACTCTGAGAAATGTTCGCACTGTCAAAATTCATGAGAAAAGTTGCAATCAGCTTGGCTAATGCTTTTACCTTTAATGACTCCGCCATCAATCAGCTTTGCCAGCATAGTTTGAAATTAATAATCAACGAAATGACTTTGTTTCGTTTATTAACGTTAATTATCGTAACGAAATGATATCGGTTCGTTGGCATGCCTGGTTGTCACTCAGAATGTTTCGCAAGGTTGCCACCTTTACGAAATTAAAAAAAAATTGCACGAGATATGCCGATATGGTATCAAACGAAAGGTAATTCACACCGCATTACAATAGGGACATTTTTGAGCAGGGTTGCCATTCAGGTTTGCCACCTATTCGAAACTTAAAAAAAATTGCATGAGATATGCCGATATGGGTATCAAACGAAAGGTATTTCACTCCGCATTACAATAGGGACATTTTTGAGTAGGGTTGCCATTCACTCATATTCTATTAAAGCTTTAAAGGAGACCATTAAATTTAAAAATCTTGGTAAAAAATCTTACACATGATTCGACTTAATTTTAAATAATTTTCTTTTAAATGAATAATTGCAATTTCTCACAGATTACTATTAGAAAGATTTCTCAGTACAAAGAAGCGTTGCGAGCGAAGCTCGGTCGCCCAGGTACTAATTATATTAGGGGGACTCATGTAACCGTATAATGCCTTATAAAGTGTGTAAACGTATAATTTATCTAGTTTACGCAGAGCTGTCAAATTTTGTATGAAAATCATTTACACAATTTGTATAATTTACGCGCACATTTCATTGTGTAAACGCGGTAAACTCAAGGAATGGCACCTTGCAGACATTACAGCAGGCATTTTCATCAGAAATCTCCAATATCAGCAAGTAAAGGCGTTTTAGTTTTGATTTTTCACTTAATCTTGGTATTTTTTTAATTTGTATAACAATCAAAAAATTTTTTGGAAATAATACAGCTGAAAACAATCAAGTTTATCAAGAGTATTACTAGGTGCGTTCATATCAACCGCGTGTGTAAATGGATATAATTTTACACCTTATAAATTTATATGCTATCATGAGTCCCCCTATTAAATAGCTATAATTGATTTTTTAATTCGTTAGTGAAAATTTGGGGTCACACTCACGTCAAATAAACGGCAGATACGTCATAGTATCTGATTTCCTGACCATACATACGGAACGTTTAGGTTAGTAATTAGCCGCAGAGGATTAACAACACAAACATCAACAACAAAAGTTTTTAAATCATTCATCGTGGTTTAAGCGAACTTTCAGAACTTATTTTACCTAAATTTAAACCTCTCAATTAACTGCTGTATTTTTTAACTTTGTTAGTTTTAAATTTTAATTTTACTGAACAATAAGTTTAAAATCTTAGAATTTGTATAAAATAAAACCAAAAATTTAAAAAGTCTAAAATAGGAAATAGTAAATGTCTTTGTGTATTTAATTAGCGAGACGTGCTCTTATTGCTTTGTGAGTACTGTTTTTTTTTATTGATATTAGAGAAAAATTGCAAAGTTTACAAACGGCGATGGTTACTATGACATGTTTTTCAATTTCATTTCTTCTTCATCACCTGGCTTTCTCGGGAGGCTGAGTATTGAACTCGAAATCTCCACATTCATACTTTTATACTAGTGGTAAAGGCAGATGGCTTTATCCACTCAGCCTGCTTATAAAGCTTTGCTATAAATCCATCTCACTAAGCTCTTGATAGCGCGCCTATAAGTATTCCACACAATTGGCATGAAACATATAAAATTAGTATGTACCTAATGGTGTATAAAGGAATAGCAACAAAAAGGCAATAGTTAGGGACCAATTGCCAAGCGAGCAGCGGGGCATCCATATGGTTGAGTGGATAAATGTATCTGTCTTTACACTAGTATAAAGTATGAATGTTGGAGATTTCGAGTTCAATACTCAGCTCCCGAGAAGCTAGCTGATGAGAGTGAAATTCGAAACATGTCCTAGTGAATGCTTTTGTTAGAAACAAAACCAACTGTAAAAAATTTAAATGTTTCTTCAAAATATTGCGCTAAACATAAGCCGTATTTTTATATACCGCGTGTACATGTACACAGGGTATAATAACTTTGATTGGATAACGGTTTGGTTGTACAGGTTATAAAGGAATCTAGATAGATATAGACTTCCATATATCAAAGTCCTATCAAATGTATCCAAAAAACATTTGATTAAGCCATGTCCGTCTGTTAGAAGATAACTTGAGCAAATATTGGTATGTCTTCACTAAATTCGGTATACGTGCTTATCTGGACGATGACACAGCCCACTTTTTCGATATCGAAAATTTTGAAAATGAAAAAAAATGGGATAATTCAAAAATGAATACCGTTAAGCTGATGAAATTTGGTACGGGGATAGGCTCTATGACGCAAAACATAATTCAAAAAAAATGTAATAAGGGCGTGGCACCACCCACATTTAAAAGAAGAAAATTTGGAAGTCTAACAAGCCGTAATCATAAGCCGTTAAAGATATGACATTGAAATTTTGGCAGAGACATTATCCTTGCACAATTATATATGTAGGCTGGTGTGAATATCGGAGTTCTTAGAATGTTCAAGGAAGATTAGCAAAATAGTCGAAAAAACTTACATGAATGAATATTTATGTCTCTTTGATATCAGCCACATGATTTTTTTTAAGCATTCAGAGCTCCTCTGTGTTACGGCAGTAAAAAATATGAATTTTTATAATATATATTTTTATTTTGCGCTATTTGCGTGTCAAGCTACTTGACAAACTCAAGTTTCAGGTGCATTTGACATGTAAAAATATCGGTTGCCCTTCGAAGCGACTACACACTTAGTGTGGTTTATCGACATTGGGCATGATCAACTATTTCTGAATCACATATCTAAAACTTTGTTAAAACTGTTTTTATACTCAGCTGAGCAGAGCTCACATAGTATATTAATTTTGTGTCGCATAATGGTATCCTGTAACGGCGCATAAACTAACGAGAATAGATATAGACTTCTATACATATATCAAATGAATCTGGGCGAAAAAAGAAATCATTTAGTCCATGTCGTCGTCCGTACGTACCCAGGCTCAACTGAGTATTTTGAGGTATACTGTGATGAAATTTGGTATGTACGTTCTCTGAGCAACTACATCTCAGAGCGACTATTTAAAATGAGACGAAATACGTCGACTATAACCGACGCCCATCGTGTTGTTAGTATACTGCGAAAATTTCGAGAAACCGAACATGCGATGCACAGTGTCTATTGCGCAAGGACGATAGCGATGAAACTCTGCGTCATGGTGGACGCTTGACCTAATGACTGTCATATAGAATAATACCTATGTATTTGCGACATCCAGGTGTGGCGACACCGGCGCTTTAAAAGAAGGATCAACTTGTAAACCGCTATTGCAAGCTGTATTTGGCAGTCAGTTACAGAAGAATTCACGATGCGAACATACATGCGCAAATAAGAAAAGAACGATATTACGTCCTATTATCTATAATAGATACCTATCATACAATACTAGCAAATAACACGAGAAACGACCACGGCCACTTTAAAAAAAAATTTTAAGTACACATAATTAAACAAAAATAAATATAATTAATGTTTACAGTATACTAAAGTTAAATTATGTCAATATTCCTCCACTAATAGATATGGTTCAACAAAATTTATCAAATAACATCAAAACATGACAATATTCTTAATCCAACGTCTGATAGGTGCGATGTGTCCATCTTCATTCAGGGGGGGGGGGGGGGGGCCCTTTTATCATCTCTAATTTCTAGAATACTTTAATGTCCATTATTCGAACGACAAAATTTACGCAATCCTTGTGAAATTTGGAAGGGCCATAGCTTCGACGCATAAGGTGTTTTGTGAAATGGGGAGAAATAGGTTTGAAGCCACGCCCAGTTTTTTATACGACAGTCGAACCTTCTGTCCCTTCCGCTCGGCCGTTAATCACGATAACTTGATCAAACCGATTATCTTTAGCCTGGATTAATTTTAAAAGGTTACCATGACTCTAGACCAACCTGTGCTCCTTCACATACCAAACTCCAGTCGCTCCTAAAATCCCGAAAAGTTTAATTTCTTTCCAACTCCTTCTGAAATAATAACAAACTTTAACAAACAGTACTGAAAGTCTTCCTTTCAGAAAGAAAACTCTTAATTTGAGTACAGCTGATTTGTATTTTGCATACGTTCTTTCATGATACAGTCATTCTGATAAAATTGAATAGATTTGCTGTAAATTTGGGTATATAATTCAGCATAATAAAAACGCGGAATTTAGTAACAAAATGGCTGAGACTAATTGTGCTTTGGCATATTTTTTGGTTTCTTTTTTTTTTTTTTTATATTATTTCTTTCTTTTTTCTTTGTTTACTTTTTTTTTTTTTTTTTTTTCGTGCGGGATGATTTTGAAATTTTTTATTTTTGTTTTGTTTTTTTTTTATTTTGCAGATGCACAAATAACGCATAATCCTGGTTGCTGTCTGCACGTTGCGCTAAAGTCCGAAGTAGAGATACGATCGTGCTGTTAATGCGCTATTCTTTCTGCTGTTCATATGTTGTTCGGTACTCCTTTTGAAACATTTGTTTCAACCGATTGGAACTTTCTGATCTCATTAACGAGTACTAAGCACTCCGAAGTTGCGGCGTTTGTAACAGCCTAATTATGTTTGATAGCCTAGCGTGTGTCTGAATCCCCTGTTTTTTTTGGTTTTTGTTTTTTTTTTTTTTTTTTTTTTTTTTAGTTTTTTTTTTTTTTTTTTATTTTTTCTTTTTTTATTTTTTTTTTTTTTTTTTTTTTTTTTTTTTTTTTTTTTTAGCTGGATCATAGCTAAGGTTTCTTTGTCAGCGCTCCTCGCTCGTGTGCAGCTAATGCCTAATATATAAGGTTCACACCGTGTACTTTATATCTTGCAGCCATGCGACGCAGTGTTGTAGCAATGATCCTAAGATTTTTTTCTAAATGATGCCCCACCCCCCAATTTCCCACCCCCCCATTTACAACAACAACCCGAACACCCCGCCCCCCAAACCCCCCCCCGTGATTGGGCTTTTTTCAAAGATAATATTTATGCTCCTTCTCTAAAATACAACCTCCACTCCCACTCTCCAAGGTTTCGTTAGCGCCGCGCCACCTAGTACTTATTCAAATGTGTGAACGAAAGTTAATCACTTCTAAACTACGAGACACTGAAGCGACCTCTGCGTGCAGCTCGCTGACCGTCTGAGACTAAAGCTGACTGGACGAGAAGTACAATGTCATGAGCACTGCTGTGAGTAATGCCCAGATTCTTATGTGATTGTCAATCCCACATTTACTTTATTCGTACTTTGTGAAGCTTTTAGAAACGCAATTCTTTCTTGCAATTACAAGTTACAGCATATATGACACCAGTGACTTCTGCTTTAAGATACCATCGAGTTTGAAAGACGTGGCTGATATTCTCAAAGAGCCCGCAGACAGATAAAGTTTGCTGAAAAGGCTTAGGCTGCGAACACCGCGGTTCATATTATACCTCTTAGGATTTATTTTGAAATCGCGATATGCACACCTCGGAAATTAGCACTCAGTGTCAATATGTGACTAACATGTTGTTTACTACGCCCACATTCTCTAAAAAGCCCTTTGCTACTCATCGTGTCTCAAAGGGAATGACAAGATTAAAAGTTGCAGTAAAATCTTGGTGAATGAAAATTTCTAAACGTGGTTTTTGATGCTTCACTATATTCATCATTATTCATAGCCATCTATTGTCGTACTTCTCGGAAGATCATCCGAGTTAAAAGATTATTTTTGCCGTATCATTAAAACTTAAATGTAATACTATATTTTCAGATGGCAAATCGTATACTAGACACTACTTTCCATATATTATTAATTCTTCGCGTACATCAAGCATGCAAACACTTTTATAACAACAGGGATTTAATTTTTCCCTTGCCTCTCCTTGTAAAAAACACCATGAGTGCGGAGTGTCACACTATAAAAAAAAAATATAAAAAAACAAAAAAAGAATATAAGTTGAAGTAAAAAATAAAAAAAACCAAAGAGAAATAGATTATAAAAAAATAAAAAAAATAGGAAGTGAAAAAAAAAATTATTAAAATCGCCATTAAAACGCAGCATTAACACACGTCAATAAAAATTTTTCACTAGAACAAAAGACTCCACGAAAATGTACCTTACAACAGAGA
>JARSSU010020464.1:0-16375 GCA_029619165.1 Eurosta solidaginis
CTTTGAATGTGTGGGTGAACTAGTTACCTCCGTCTTGTAGGGATACGTTGGAGTCTCATTGACGGAATTTTATCAATACTTTTGTCAAAGAGGGGAACTAAAGGTTTATGGTCTGTTTCAACCAAAACTTCACGCCCATATATAAAGTAATGGAATTTTTTACAAGCAAACAAATTTGCCAGAAGCTCTTTTTCAATTTGGCCATAATTTTTCTCTGTGTCACTTAGTGCACGTGACGCCCATGAAATTGGTTTTTTTATCTTGCAGTAGGCAAGCACCTATACCATACGAGCTAGCGTCAGTTTGGATGTAGTATTTACCAACAGATTTTTAATTTGGTTCATGCAATCCGTGTGTTTTTGCAACCAACTAAAGTGCACATTCTTCCGTAGCAGCTCTCGAAGGGGTTCAGTTATGTTTGCCAAGTTTGGCAAAAAGTCCCGTAAATAATTTATCATTCCCAGTATTTTTTGTAGACCCACCTTGGAGTCAGGATTTTTTAATTTTAAAAGAGATTCAATTCGGTTTTTATTAATTTCCAAGCAGTCCTTTGAAAGTGTAAATCCCATGTACTTCACTTTTGATAATCTGAACTGCAGTTTGTCTTTGTTAAATTTTATATTATTTGTAGCAGCTACCTGCATCACCTTTTTACACATTTTGTCGTGCTGCTCTAAAGACTTTGAAAAGATAAGTAAGTCGTCAAAATAAAGAATACGCCTTCTATGTTTCCAAAGAACTTTGTGGTATACCTCTGGAATATCATTGGAGCAGGTTTAAGTCCAAAAGGAAGCCTCAAATACCGATATACCCCAAATGGAGTACTAAAAGAACAAATATAACTAGACTTTGTATCCAGTGGGATATGGAAATAGCCATCTTTAAGATGAAGAACCGAATACACGGTCATCCCTACAAACTTTGACCTAAGCTCTTCTAATGTCGGTATGTTAAATTGCTCTAAAACCAATGATCTATTTAACTCTTTAGGAGCAAGACAGATACGTATGCCATTATTTGGTTTTTCAACAATAACAATGTTTGCAGCCCATTCAATGGACTCTGGAACTGATTTAATAATCTCCATTTTCTCAAGTCGATTTAGTTCATCTCTTAGCGGCTGCATTAATTTTTGCGCAACTCTACGGGCTGGCTTAGCGATAGGTGTCGAACCTTTCTTTAATTTTAGAGAATAAGAACCTGGAAATTTTCCTATCCCAGAGAAAAGGTTTTTTACATTTGAAGCATCTCGTGATCTCCCCTATTTTTATTATTGTTCCTATATTGAACTTCTGCAACCCTCTTAATAAATTTCAATTCCTCACATGCTTCTCTTCCTAATAGTGGTACCACTCCGTGGTTTTCCTTAACAATAATAAATTTGTTAGATTTTTAACATTATTAACATCACATGTTAATTTTATCTCCCCTTTTACATCAATCTCATGCCCACCAAAAGCTTTTAGTGACACATTGCTTTTTTTCATAATATGATCCATCCCTAATTGCCTAATATTTTTTTCGGAGAGAATATTCTCATCCGCACCCGTATCCAACTTGAATCTAATGCTCTTGCCCTCAATCTTTATGTCACCGTACCACGCTTTCACTCCACCACCAACAGCAGCAACAACATCAAAATATTTCACTGCTTCTTCTTCTACGGAGCTGTTGTCATCAATGGAAGAAGAACTGTCGTCCATTTTGACGGCATTAATTTTTTTCTATTACGGTACTTACAGGCAGCACCAAAATGGTTAAGCCTTTTAAAAATAAACAAATTCCGTATACTAACTGCTTTTAAAAGTTATTATTGTGCAAGTTTTGCGATACAGTTTGCGTTATCAACAAAAGGTAAGTAAATGCGGAATTAATTTCACATTTCTCGACATATTAAAATAGAATGGCGTCATCAATTAATACCAATCAAAGGAGAAGCCGTACCACAGCCGAGCAGTTAAGTCGAATGGTGGACTTTTTAATGGAAACACCGGGATTAGCGGGTTCCAGATTTCTAAAGCGACATGGAAAAGCCGAATGTGATAAAAAATGGACTAAAATGGCGACAATGCTGAATAGCCTCGGTGGTGCTGTAAAAACTGTTGAGCAGTGGCGTACGGTAAGCGACCATTTGTACTTTAAAGGTATATCTAAACTAATTTTGTTTTAAAAAAGGTATGGAGAGATCTAAAAAGCCGTCCAATTTAAAAGTTCGTGACAGGAATAGCAAGCAGGCAATGACAGGTAACAATTCTATTTATGAACAGCGGCCCACTGAACTTGAGAGGCGCGTAATTGCCCTTACTGGCAAGGATTACCAGCAAGGTGATGATGCCTGCGATGAAAACGTGCCACAGATGGAGGTAATGAACAAATCATTTATTAGTTAATAATAGCTTGAAAGATAACAATTGTTTTTCTTGTTAGCAACTGCAACTGCGTAAGGAAAGTTAGGAAAGCATCATTGTGGAAATAAACTCCATGTCACCTGACGAATTGCCATCCGTTTTGCATGATGAACTGCAATTCGTTTCGCATGAATAGCTGCCATTTGAAATTCATGAAGCAAGCGGAAATATGCGGCCATCTACGCCACTTGCCCGTCAAGATGAATGCCGATTACTTCAGCAACGAGAACGACTCGAAGTGGTGCGAACCGGAGGCGCGTAGGAAGTGCCAGCGAGATACAAACAACATTTTTAGAAGTGGTCAAAACTCAGGCATCAGCCCTAAAAGTAATTTGTTTAATTTTGCAACATTATACATATGTATTTTTTAAATTATTGTAACAATTTTCTTTTCAACCAGATGTTAGCTGAGTCAAGTGTTGCTGCCGTGGAATCATCCAGCAAACAAGCCGATGCTTTAAAAGTTTATTATTATTATATACATATTTAGGCTTGATATCGTTTTCACACAGAATTCTCTTTTTAACAGCTGCTAGCAGACTCTAGTGTGGCTAGTGTACAGGCGACGAAGTTGATGGCGGAGAGTATGGCCACAATGGGTAATGGCTTTAAGGCATGTGCGGACGCTTTTAATAATTTAACCAATGCAATATATCGACTTTAAAAAATATAGCCTTTGAAGATAAAGTGCCTTTGAAGATATTTTATTTTTTTATTTTGAATACAAAGTTCCTATATTTATATGTTAGATGTAAGTTTACTTCAAAAAATGATGTAACTTTTGATAGGTATATTTATGGCAGCGGTAGGTTTATATGTATGTAAGTAACATGAAATTCCTTTTTTTAATATCATTGTGTATGTTTTCTGAAAGTTAAATGTAATACCCCGACATTTATGTAATACTCCTATATTGCTGCTACAGGCTAGGTAAACTCACAAACATCAGAGTGCTGATATATTGCTCCTTAAATGTTTTTGTATTCAATAATGGAATATACCTAAATTTAAATTTTTTCCTGTCGCACTTTTTCTGCTACAATCAAAAAAATTTTGTAGGCTGTTTTGTTTTGATTTCGAATTCAAAACTCATTGCGAGCATTTTCTATTAGCATTGCATAACATATATGTATCCCGACATACAGTTTTGCAATTAATTAGATTTTTGGTTTCATGCAAACCTGCGTTTATTTATACCAGTCATAAAAACATACGTATTTAATACGGGTTTTCTCATTCAAATTTTATTTATAATTTGATTTCGTCTTTGCACTTAAGTGACGCTTAATTTTTTAAAATAATTTCCAAAAGAAATCGATCTATGTAAACGAATGAATGAATTTTTACATTGAAATAAATGTATTATGCATAAAATTGAGCTGTGTTAAAACCTCATAAGTATTTATTTTAATTTTAAAGGACACGAAGTTCGTTTCTATTGAAGTGATTTTGTTAAGTTTGACTGTTCGGTATGATGGTAGTTTTCGCTACCAAACTAGACCAAATATAAAATAAAATGCCAAAATGTTTGCTCTACATTCCTGTAGATTTTTGTATTTATAAGTTTGTTAAGTCTGTACTTAAGTATAGTAATTAGCAATAAGTCGGTCTTGAACACGTTTCGCTTTTGAAGAGGGTGCGCCTTGATTAACATTGCTATCACTTAGGCTTTGATCTAAGTATTCAGTGTCAGGCTTGTGTATGGGTTCACTTAATCGGATGTTATGCAACACTGCGCATGCGTTAACTATTCTACCAGTAAATCCTGGATGATACAAAAGAGTCCTTTGCTGTGATAGGCATCGCCATGTTCCTTTGAGAACACCAAAAAGTATCTCGACTGGGTTTCGAGCTTTACACAATGCCTCATTGTACCGAAATTTTGGGCTCCCCTCTGGTTGGTTAGGTAAAATAGTCATCAGCCAGGGTTCTAAAGGGTATCCAGAGTCACCTGCAAGTAGTTTTGTGTGCGTTTTTATTTTCTGGGAAATTTCAGTGCATTAAACACACTTACCTATCAAAAACATGTTGCGGCTACCATTTTCAAAATTTCTCTGCATCACTCTCCGTACTGCAGAGGAGCTCCAGATAAATGCATCGTGCCTTGCTCCTGGGAATTTAGCGTTGACATTCAATATCTTTAGTTTGGGGTCACAAATCTGTATATAGGCGTCTGTCCACTGGCGATGGCCTTCGTAACTCTTCATCTTGTGATAAAACGTACGCCAAGTACTCAAATGCCATTTGATTTATAAATAAAGCAGCTTTCCGTGTTTGAAGGTATTTAATTAAAGCTCCGATTTTCTTTTTTAACTAAAATTGTCGGAAATGTAAATTTCGTGATTTTTAACGCAGCCAATTCACTTGCCGTTTATTTAACAACACAGCTGATCGTCGATTAACGAATATCGATACAAAATTGTTACTGAATAACGAAATCGTTATAGTTATCGATTCGCAAATAAAGCGATGGCAAATATCGTTAAAAAAGTTAGTGAATTCCACTACTGGTCCACATTTTGGTCGATATCGTGAAAACGCCTTCACATATACATATAAGGGCCACTCGATATTAAAACCTCATTAATACCTTTAATTTGATACCCATATCGCACAAACACATTATAGAGTCACCCCTAGTCCACCTTTATGCCGATATCTGGAAAAGGCGTCCACATATAGAACTAAGGCCCACTCCTTTTTAAAATACACATTAACACGTTTCGTTTGATATCCATATCGTACAAACATTCTAGAGTCACCATTTGTCCACCTTTATGGCGATATCTCCAAACGGCGTCCACCTATTGAACTAAGGGTCACTCCCTTTTAAAATACTCATTAACACCTTTCATTTGATACCCATATCGTACAAACATATTCTAGAGTCACCCCTGGCCCACCTTTATGGCGATATCTCGAAAAGGCGTCCACCTATAGAACTAAGGATCACTCCCTTTTAAAATACTCATTACCACCTTTCATTTGATACCCATATCGTACAATCAAATTCTAGAGTCAGCCCTGGTCCACCTTTATGGCGATATCCCTAAATGGCGTCCATCCATAGAAATATGCCCTACTCTCTCTTAAAATACTCTTCAATAACTTCCGTTTGATACACATATCGTACAAAAACATTCTAGAGTCACCCCTGGTCCACCTTTATGGCGATATCTCGAAACGGCGTCCACCTATGGAACTAAGAATCACTCCCTTTTAAAATACTCATTAACACCTTTCATTTGATACCCATATCGTACAAACATATTCTAGAGTCACCCCTGGCCCACCTTTATGGCGATATCTCGAAAAGGCGTCCACCTATAGAACTAAGGATCACTCCCTTTTAAAATCTCATTACCACCTTTCATTTGATACCCATATCGTACAAATAAATTCTAGAGTCAGCCCTGGTCAACCTTTATGGCGATATCCCTAAATGGCGTCCATGCATAGAAATATGGCCTACTCTCTCTTAAAATACTCTTTAATACCTTCCATTTGATACACATGTCAGACAACCACATTCCAGGGTTACCCTAGGTTCATTTTCCTACATGGTGATTTTCCCTTATTTTGTCTCCATAGCTCTCAACTGAGTATGTAATGTTCGGTTACACCCGAACTTAGCCCTCCTTACTTGTTTTTCTTTAACAACATTTACAAAGCCCCTAGTTTCCGAGGACGAAAATACCTCTTGTATAATCCTGGTGTGCTCTTTGTTGAGCTCGTACAACTTACAAATTTCTAAAGACTTCTCCAGTGACAGCTCCCGATCAGCCAACAACTTTTCCTGCAGTTTCTTGTAGAATACACCCATCACTATGGGATCTCTCAAAATAGAATCCTCCAATGTACCATAGTCACATGATTTCACCAGATGCCTCTTTAATTAAATACAAAGCGTTCAAATATTATATTTTTCTTTGGAATGCAGTATTCGTCAAATTTTTTTAAAACAGATTCCAAGGACTTCGCCTCAGTTTCGGAGAGGTTTAGGACTTCAAATATTTCAATGCCGCCTTCTCCAACCAATAACTTAAATACTGCCACTTGCGCCTCTTTTTCTAATTTCACTGATCCAATTGCTACTCCATATGTCAAAAAATTTTGCTTGAACTTTTTCCAATTGTCTGCCAAGTTTCCAGCTATAGCTAACAGGATTGGCGTGGGCATATTTGATGGTATCATTTTTTGTGGATTAGTGACTGGAACTTCCTTCTACTTTGTGTCGTTGGTTGTATTAGTGATAAAAGTTTTTGGGCTTTTTTCCTTGAATAAAATATAATTTTCTTTTCACACACGTGTATAACCTTACATTTTATTTAAGTATATTCAATACACCAACATGATTCAATAATTTGTCCGCAGCGCCATGTAAGATATTTACTTGTATTTTATTGCAAAGATGACTTGATACGAAAAATTTGTTTACGCTCTCATTTTTCCGCTCTCACGAGGGATTTATCTGAAATTTCTGCTGGCAACCATCACAAATAAATTCCTCGCGCCAGCTGAAGCGGGTGCCAGAACAAAATATGTGCCAGCTAAAACGAAAAACGGGCCCAACATTTCGGTAAACTTTAGTCTGCTCTAAAACTGCAGAGATGCGTTCAAAAATTACGGGAAAAAAGATAAAAATACTTTTTTAGTGTAAATATATTTAGCTCGAAGGTGGAGAGTAAATATTATTTCTCATTCAATAGTTATCAATAAAAACAGGTTTTGTAAATATGAAGTCCCGATGCAAGCAGTTAATTTTGATCACAGAACCTGGAATGTCAGACATGTAAATTAAGCCCTAACCACTAAATCAAGTTAACTATTATATCTTAGGTCCAATTTACTCAAATTTCAAAAGAATATTTGGATTTCACTGTGTAACAATTTTCTTTTCAACCAGATGTTAGCTGAGTCAAGTGTTGTTGCCGTGGAATCATCCAGCAAACAAGCCGATGCTTTAAAAGTTTATTATTATTATATACATATTTAGGCTTGATACCGTTTTCACACAGAATTCTCTTTTTAACAGCTGCTAGCAGACTCTAGTGTGGCTAGTGTACAGGCGACGAAGTTGATGGCGGAGAGTATGGCCACAATGGGTAATGGCTTAAAGGCATGTGCGGACGCTTTTAATAATTTAACCAATACAATATATCGACTTTAAAAATTATAGCCTTTGAAGATAAAGTGCCTTTGAAGATATTTTATTTTTTTATTTTGAATACAAAGTTCTTATATTTATATGTTAGATGTAAGTTTACTTCAAAAAATGATGTAACTTTTGATAGGTATATTTATGGCAGCGGTAGGTTTATATGTATGTAAGTAACATGAAGTGCCTTTTTTTATACTCAGTTGAGCAAAGCTCACAGAGTATATTAAGTTTGATTGTATAACGGTTGGTTGTACATATATAAAGGAATCGAGATAGATATAGACTTCCATATATCAAAATAATCAGGATCGAAAAAAAATTTGATTGAGCCATGTCCGTCCGTCCGTCCGTCCGTTAACACGATAACTTGAGTAAATTTTGAGGTATCTTGATGAAATTTGGTATGTAGGTTCCTGAGCACTCATCTCAGATCGCTATTTAAAATGAACGATATCGGACTATAACCACGCCCACTTTTTCGATATCGAAAATTTCGAAAAACCGAAAAAGTGCGATAATTCATTACAAAAGACAGATAAAGCGACGAAACTTGGTAGATGAGTTGAACTTATGACGCAGAATAGAAAATTAGTAAAATTTTGGACAATGGGCGTGGCACCGCCCACTTTTAAAAGAAGGTAATTTAAAATTTTTGCAAGCTGTAATTTGGCAGTCGTTGAAGATATCATGATGAAATTTGGCAGGAACGTTACTCCTATTACTATATGTACGCTTAATAAAAATTAGCAAAATCGGAGAAGGACCACGCCCACTTTTAAAAAAAAATTTTTTTTAAAGTAAAATTTTAACAAAAAATTTAATATCTTTACAGTATATAAGTAAATTATGTCAACATTCAACTCCAGTAATGATGTGGTGCAACAAAATACAAAAATAAAAGAAAATTTCAAAATGGGCGTGGCTCCGCCCTTTTTCATTTAATTTGTCTAGGATACTTTTAACGCCATAAGTCGAACAAAAATTAACCAATCCTTTTGAAATTTGGTAGGGGCATAGATTTTATGACGCTAACTGTTTTCTGTGAAAATGGGCGGAATCGGTTGATGCTACGCCCAGTTTTTATACACAGTCGTCCGTCTGTCCTTCCGCATGGCCGTTAACACGATAACTTGAGCAAAAATCGACATATCTTTAATGAACTTAGTTCACGTGCTTACTTGAACTCACTTTATCTTGGTATAAAAAATGAACGAAATCCGACTATGACCACGCCCACTTTTTCGATATCGAAAATTACGAAAAATGAAAAATATGCCATAATTCTATACCAAATACGAAAAAAGGGATGAAACATGGTAAGGTAATTGGATTGTTTTATTGACGCGAAATATAACTTTAGAAAAAACTTTATAAAATGGTTGTGACACCTACCATATTAAGTAGAAGAAAATGAAAAAGTTCTGCAGGGCGAAATAAAAAACCCTTAAAATCTTGGCAGGTATTACATATATAAATAAATTAGCGGTATCCAACAGATAATGTTCTGGGTCACCCTGGTCCACATTTTGGTCGATATCTGGAAAACGCCTTCACATATACAACTACCACCACTCCCTTTTAAAACTCTCATTAATACCTTTAATTTGATACCCATATCGTACAAACTCATTCTAGAGTCACCCCTGGTCCACCTTTATGGCGATATCTCGAAAAGGCGTCCACCTATAGAACTAAGCCCCACGCCCTTTTAAAATACTCATTAACACCTTTCTTTTGATACCCATATTGTACAAACAAATTCTAGGGTCACCCCTGCTCCACCTTTATGGCGATATCTCGAAACGGCGTCCACCTATGGAACTAAGGATTTACTCCCTTTTAAAATACTCATTAACACCTTTCTTTTGATACCCATATTGTACAAACAAATTCTAGGGTCACCCCTGGTCCACCTTTATGGCGATATCTCGAAAATGCGACCACCTATACAACAACCACCACTCCCTTTTAAAACCCTCATTAATACCTTTAATTTGATACCCATATCGTACAAACATATTCTAGAGTCACCCCTGGTCCACCTTTGTGGCGATATTTCGAAACGGCGTCCACCTATAGAACTAAGGCCCACTCCCTTTTAAAATACTCATTAACACCTTTCGTTTGATGCCCATATTGTACAAACAAATTCTAGGGTCACCCCTGGTCCACCTTTATGGCGATATCTCGAAACGGCTTCCACCTATGGAACTAAGGATTACTCCCTTTAAAAATACTCATTAACACCTTTCTTTTGATACCCATATTGTACAAACAAATTCTAGGGTCACCCCTGGTCCACCTTTATGGCGATATCTCTAAACGGCGTCCACCTATGGAACTAAGGATTACTCCCTTTTAAAATACTCATTAACACCTTTCATTTGATACCCATATCGTACAAACGCATTCTAGAGTCACCCCTGGTCCACCTTTATGGCGATATCTCGAAAAGGCGACCACCTATACAACAACCACCACTCCCTTTTAAAACCCTCATTAATACCTTTAATTTGATACCCATATCGTACAAACACATTCTAGAGTCACCCCTGGTCCACTTTTATGGCGATATTTCGAAACGGCATCCACCTATAGAACTAAGGCCCACTCCCTTTTAAAATACTCATTAACACCATTCGTTTGATGCCCATATTGTACAAACAAATTCTAGGGTCACCCCTGGTCCACCTTTATGGCGATATCTCGAAACGGCGTCCACCTATGGAACTAAGGATTACTCCCTTTTAAAATACTCATTAACACCTTTCATTTGATACCCATATTTGTACAAACAAATTCTAGGGTCACCCTGGTCCACCTTTATGGCGATATCTCGAAAATGCGACCACCTATACAACAACCACCACTCCGTTTTAAAACCCTCATTAATACCTTTAATTTGATACCCATATCGTACAAACACATTCTAGAGTCACCCCTCGTCCACCTTTTGTGGCGATATTTCGAAACGGCGTCCACCTATAGAACTAAGGCCCACTCCCTTTTAAAATACTCATTAATACCTTTATTTGATACCCATATCGTACAAACACATTCTAGAGTCACCCCTGGTCCACCTTTATGGCGATATTTCGAAACGGCATCCACCTATAGAACTAAGGCCCACTCCCTTTTAAAATACTCATTAACACCATTCGTTTGATGCCCATATTGTACAAACAAATTCTAGGGTCACCCCTGGTCCACCTTTATGGCGATATCTCGAAACGGTGTCCACCTATGGAACTAAGGATTACTCCCTTTTAAAATACTCATTAACACCTTTCATTTGATACCCATATCGTACAAACGCATTCTAGAGTCACCCCTGGTCCACCTTTATGGCGATATCTCGAAAAGGCGACCACCTATACAACAACCACCACTCCCTTTTAAAACCCTCATTAATACCTTTAATTTGATACCCATATCGTACAAACACATTCTAGAGTCACCCCTGGTCCACTTTATGGCGATATTTCGAAACGGCATCCACCTATGGAACTAAGGATTACTACCTTTTAAAATACTCATTAACACCTTTCATTTGATACCCATATCGTACAAACAAATTCTAGGGTCACCCCTGGTCCACCTTTATAGCGATATCTCGAAACGGCGTCCACCTATGGAACTAAGGATTACTCCCTTTTAAAATACTCATTAACACCTTTCATTTGATACCCATATCGTACAAACGCATTCTAGAGTCACCCCTGGTCCACCTTTATGGCGATATCTCGAAAATGCGACCACCTATACAACAACCACCACTCCCTTTTAAAACCCTCATTAATACCTTTAATTTGATACCCATATCGTACAAACAAATTCTAGGGTCACCCTTGGTCCACCTTTATGGCGATATCTCTAAACGGCGTCCACCTATGGAACTAAGGATTACTCCCTTTTAAAATACTCATTAACACCTTTCATTAGATACCCATATCGTACAAACGCATTCTAGAGTCACCCCTGGTCCACCTTTATGGCGATATCTCGAAAATGCGATCACCTATACAACAACCACCACTCCCTTTTAAAAGCCTCATTAATACCTTTAATTTGATACCCATATCGTACAAACACATTCTAGAGTCACCCCTGGTCCACCTTTGTGGCGATATTTCGAAACGGCGTCCACCTATAGAACTAAGGCCCACTCCCTTTTAAAATACTCATTAACACCTTTCGTTTGATGCCCATATTTTACAAACAAATTCTAGGGTCACCCCTGGTCCACCTTTATGGCGATATCTCGAAACGGCGTCCACCTATGGAACTAAGGATTACTCCCTTTTAAAATACTCATTAACACCTTTCATTTGATACCCATATTGTACAAACAAATTCTAGGGTCACCTCTGGTCCACCTTTATGGCGATATCTCGAAACGGCGTCCACCTATGGAACTAAGGATTACTCCCTTTTAAAATACTCATTAACACCTTTCATTTGATACCCATATCGTACAAACGCATTCTAGAGTCAACCCTGATCCACCTTTATGGCTATATCCCTAAATGGCGTCCACCTATAGAACTATGGCCGACTCCCTCATAAAATACTCTTTAATGCCTTTCATTTGATACACATGTCATACAAACACATTCCAGGGTTTTCCTCGGTTCATTTTCCTACATGGTTATTTTCCCTTATGTTGTCACCATAGCTCTCAACTGAGTATGCAATGTTCGGTTACACCCGAACTTAACCTTCCTTACTTGTTTAATATCATTGTGTATGTTTTCTGAAAGTTAAATGTAATACCCCGACATTTATGTAATACTCCTATATTGCTGCTACAGGCTAGGTAAACTCACAAACATCAGAGTGCTGATATATTGCTCCTTAAATGTTTTTGTATTCAATAATGGAATATACCTAAATTTTTCTGCTACAATCAAAAAAATTTTGTAGGCTGTTTTGTTTTGATTTCGAATTCAAAACTCATTGCGAGCATTTTCTATTAGCATTACATAACATATATGTATCCCGACATACAGTTTTGCAATTAATTAGATGTTTGGTTTCATGCAAACCTGCGTTTATTTATACCAGTCATAAAAACATACGTATTTAATACGGGTTTTCTCATTCAAATTTTATTTATAATTTGATTTCGTCTTTGCACTTAAGTGACGCTTAATTTTTTAAAATAATTTCCAAAGAAATCGATCTATGTAAACGAATGAATGAATTTTTTACATTCAAATAAATGTATTATGTATAAAATTGAGCTGTGTTGAAACCTAATAAGTATTTATTTTAATTTTAAAGAACACGAAGTTCGTTTCGTTTCTATTGAAATGATATTGTTAAGTTTGATGATACCGAATCGCAGTTTTTACTACCAAAGTAGCCATTTTTTAAAATAATTTCCAAAAGAAATCGATCTATGTAAACCAATGAATGAATTTTTTACATTGAAGTAAATGTATTATGCATAAAATTGAGCTGTGTTAAAACCTCATAAGTATTTATTTTAATTTTAAAGGACACGAAGTTCGTTTCTATTGAAGTGATATTGTTAAGTTTGACTGTTCGGTATGATGGTAGTTTTCGCTACCAAAGTAGACCAAATATAAAATAAAATGCCAAAATGTTTGCTCTACATTCCTGTAGATTTTTGTATTTATAAGTTTGTTAAGTCTGTACTTAAGTATAGTAATTAGCAATAAGTCGGTCTTGAACACGTTTCGCTTTTGAAGAGGGTGCGCCTTGATTAACATTGCTATCACTTGGGACTTTGATGTAAGTATTCAGTGTCAGGCTCGTGTATGGGTTCACTTAATCGGATATTATGCAACACTGCGCATGCGTTAACTATTCTACCAGTAAATCCTGGATGATACAAAGAGTCCTTTGCTGTGATAGGCATCGCCATGTTCCTTTGAGAACACCAAAAAGTCTCTCGACTGGGTTTCGAGCTTTACACAATGCCTCATTGTACCGAAATTTTGGGCTCCCCTCTGGTTGGTTAGGTAAAAGAGTCATCAGCCATGGTTCTAAAGGGTATCCAGAGTCACCTGCAAGTAGTTTTGTGTGCGTTTTTATTTTCTGGGAAATTTCAGTGCATTAAACACACTTTCCTATCAAAAACATGTTGCGGCTACCATTTTAAAATTTCTCTGCATCACTCTCCGTACTGCAGAGGAGCTCCAGATAAATGCATCGTGCCTTGCTCCTGGGAATTTAGCGTAGACATTCAATATCTTTAGTTTGGGGTTTACAAATCTGTATATAGGCGTCTGTCCACTGGCGATGGCCTTCGTAACTCTTCATCTTGTGATAAAACGTACGCCAAGTACTCAATTGCCATTTGATTTATAAATAAAGCAGCTTTCCGTGTTGAAGGTATTTAATTAAAGCTCCGATTTTCTTTTTTAACTAAATTGTCGGAAATGTAAATTTCGTGATTTTTAACGCAGCCATTCACTTGCCGTTGATTAACGAATATCGATACAAATTGTTACTGAATAACGAAATCGTTGTAGTTATCGATTCGCAAATAAAGCGATGGCAAATATCGTTAAAAAAGTTAGTGAATTCCACTACTGGTCCACATTTTGGTCGATATCGTGAAAACGCCTTCACATATACATATAAGGGCCACTCGCTATTAAAACCTCATTAATACCTTTAATTTGATACCCATATCGCACAAACACATTATAGAGTCACCCCTAGTCCACCTTTATGCCGATATCTGGAAAAGGCGTCCACATATAGAACAAGGCCCACTCCCTTTTAAAATACACATTAACACCTTTCGTTTGATACCCATATCGTACAAACATTCTAGAGTCACCCTTGGTCCACCTTTATGGCGATATCTCGAACGGCGTTCACCTATGGAACTAAGGGTCACTCCCTTTTAAATACTCATTAACGCCTTTCATTTGATACCCATATCGTACAAACATATTCTAGAGTCACCCCTGGCCCACCTTTATGGCGATATCTCGAAAAGGCGTCCACCATAGAACTAAGGATCACTCCCTTTTAAAATACTCATTACCACCTTTCATTTGATACCCATATCGTACAATCAAATTCTAGAGTCAGCCCTGGTCCACCTTTATGGCGATATCCCTAAATGGCGTCCATCCATAGAAATATGCCCTACTCTCTCTTAAAATACTCTTCAATAACTTCCGTTTGATACACATATCGTACAAACACATTCTAGAGTCACCCCTGGTCCACCTTTATGGCGATATCTCGAAACGGCGTCCACCTATGGAACTAAGGATCACTCCCTTTTAAAATACTCATTAACACCTTTCATTTGATACCCATATCGTACAAACATATTCTAGCAAAGAGTATATATTTGTTAAGAGGCGTCACTCGATACTTTGTTGTTGCCAAAGCAACCCTGTCATGTCGAATGTGATTCTCAAGGAAGTTTTGTTTAGTTTTTTTTAATTGAATCCTATATAGTTATGCGGTAAAGTGACTTTGCATAATTACGATTTTTGGAAAGAGAATTAATTAATTAATTTAATACAATCAATAAAATAAACACAAATACCCCACGAAAATATATAGAAGGCGTTTTATAAATACATCTGATAAAAAAAACCAACGACTACCTTGAGAAAACATCGAGTAATTTGCTTTGGCAACAACAAAAGTATCGAGTGACGCCTCTTGACAAATATATACTCTTTGATTCTAGAGTCACCCCTGGCCCACCTTTATGACGATATCTCGAAAGGCGTCCACCTATAGAACTAAGGATCACTCCCTTTTAAAATACTCATTACCACCTTTCATTTGATACCCAAATCGTACAAATAAATTCTAGAGTCAGCGATTTATGGCGATATCCCTAAATGGCGTCCATGCATAGAAATATGGCCTACTCTCTCTTAAAATACTCTTTAATACCTTCCATTTGATACACATGTCAGACAACCACATTCCAGGTACCCTAGGTTCATTTTCCTACATGGTGATTTTCCCTTATTTTGTCTCCATAGCTCTCAACTGAGTATGTAATGTTCGGTTACACCCGAACTTAGCCCTCCTTACTTGTTTTCTTTAACAACATTTACAAAACCCCTAGTTTCCGAGGACGAAGGTACCTCTTGTATAATCCTGGTGTTCTCTTTGTTGAGCTCGTACAACTTACAAATTTCTAAAGACTTCTCCAGTGACAGCTCCCGATCAGCCAACAACTTTTCCTGCAGTTTCTTGTAGAATACACCCATCACTATGCGATCTCTCAAAATAGAATCCTCCAATGTACCATAGTCACATGATTTCACCAGATGCCTCTTGAATTAAATACAAAGCGTTCAAATATTAAATTTTTTTTGGAATGCAGTATTCGTCAAATTTTTTTAAAACAGATTCCAAGGACTTCGCCTCAGTTTCGGAGTGGTTTAGGACTTCAAATATTTCAATGCCGCGTTCTCCAACCAATACTTAAATACTGCCACTTGCGCCTCTTTTTCTAGTTTCACTGATCCAATTGCTACTCCATATGTCAAAAAAATTGAACTTTTTCCAATTGTCTGCCAAGTTTCCAGCTATAGCTAACAGGATTGGCGTGGGCATATTTGATGGTATCATTTTTTGTGGATTAGTGCTGGAACTTCCTTCTCCTTTGTGTCGTTGGTTGTATTAGTGATAAAGTTTTTGGGCTTTTTTCCTTGAATAAAATATAATTTTCTTTTCACACACGTGTATAACCTTACATTTTATTTAAGTATATTCAATACACCAACAAGATTCAATAATTTGTCCGCAGCGTCATGTAAGATATTTACTTGTATTTTATTGCAAAGATGAC
>JARSSU010020465.1:0-28798 GCA_029619165.1 Eurosta solidaginis
TACGAAAGCATATGGTGAAGTTTGAAGCTTCAATCTGATAAATTGAGGAAGGTATGACAAAAATTCTATTTTCTGAAAAATCGGTTATATGGGGGATATATGCTATAGTGGTCCGATCTTGCCGGTTTCGACAAATGTCTAATCGGACACCTAAATATATCCACTCACTAAAATTTTATCAAGATGTCTCAAAATTTGAGGGACTAGTTATGCAAACAAAAACAGAGAGACGGCCATAGCTAAATCAGCTCTGCTCTTCATACTGATCATTTCAGTGCACTTATTTGTGGGTCTATCTATTTTCCTTTAAGGACTTAGAATTTTGAGATTCGTGATGAAGTTAAAATACCATTTCATTTTCATGAAAGGTATAAAAAACATCCAGTTGTCAAGTACTCGTGAAGCTCGGTGTAAGGATTGGTACAGAAAGTTCTAAAAAATTTAGAACTCCCTAGTAATTTTTTGTACTCAGCGTGCTTTGCACACAGAGTATATTAACTTCGGTAACATAACGATTTATTGTAACGGCATAACCGAATCGAAATAAATATAGATTTCCACATATCGTTGCTTAATGTGAAAATGAGCTAAGTCACTTTTTTTGAAAAATTTTATTTTAATGCAGTTTTAAAACTGAATTCAAAATACATCGATCATTTAAGTTTTCATTTTTACGTGCTGTGGGCAATTATGTGTAAATGTGCTAAGTCGTCAGCTGTTAAAAAAAATGTGCTAAGTCAACCAGTTAATAATATCAATCTGAATTACTAGTCATTTCTTTGTGCGCGCATTTTATTTACTTATTTAATTCATTCAGTCTAAAAGTACATGCTTTGTTGTTGTTGCTGTCGTACTAACGGTAAAGATACTCCCCGAAGGCTTTGGGGAGTGTTACCGATGTTGATGGTCCTTTGCCGGATATAGATCCGGTACGTTCCGGTAACAAAACGTTAAGGTACTAGCCCGACCATCTCGGGAACGATTTATATGACCGCATTAACCTTCTAGGCCATTCCGCCCTCCCACCCCTAGTTCCATTAGGAACTTGGGGTAGCCAGAGCCTCGGCTGTCAATGAAACAGGATTCGCCAGGGTTAGAAGAGGTTGACAATTGGCTTGGAGAAGCTATATATTGCGCTGGTAACCCCTTGAAATTGGATTCACCCAATTGAGACATGCCTTTGGTGTTTGATAAATGCTTTGCGCTGACTATAATCTACTTCAATTCTTACATGTCGATAACTACATGCTTTCTTACAGACTCGTTATATTTAGAAAACAATTCAAGCTTAAACTTATATAAGCTGTTATTAAAATTAATAATATTACTGAATCGATTTGCTAGATGTATAGTCCTAGTTATAGGTTCATTCATGGCATAATTCGTTTTATGAGTTATTTAGATAAATAATCTATTATGCCGAAGATCACGCAGTGGAATATATGGAATGAACAAATTATATAAATCAGAGCAATTAGTGCTAAAGTTTATTACATTATAGGCAAGCATGAGTGAGATAAAAGTTCTTCTGTCATGCAAAGCTTGAAGACCAAGCAATTTGTGCCTGCTGGTGTATGATGGGAGCCCGTCTGGCCAGTGAAGCATACGTAAAGCAATTTTTGTAAAAATTTTTTTGAACTTTCTCAATTTTATAGGAGTTAGATTCATAGAAAGGATTCCATATTATTGAGCAATATTCAAGGCCACTTCTGACCAAGGATATATAAAGTGCCTTCAACGTCATAGGGTCCTTGAAGTCACTGGTGTTACGCCTACTGAACCCAACCACTGCAACAAATTTTGAAACAATGAAGTCAATGTGACTAGAAAAAGAGAGTTTGGAGTCAAAAATTACACCCAAGTGTTTACTTCCTTGACAACGATTAAGAGATTTAGCATTTAGATTGTAGATAAAGTATGTGGCAGTTGTCTTTATGGAATAGACACAACACAGCATTTGTTTGAATTTAAAAATAAATTATTGTCTGCGCACTATCCGGCAAAAGTGTCCAGATCAGAACCGCTAGAAATAGTTTGACAAATAAATAGTATTTTTTGTGAAATATATGGTTTTAGTGTTATATTTCAATCATTAATGGGGAGGTTAGGTTAGGTTGAACTGGCCGGTCCATGAGGACCTCACCTAGACTGATTGAGTCCGTAGTGTTACCAGAAGTTTGTTTTGAGGACCAAACTGAAAACCCTATCAAAAACCAGGACCTATGTTATAAAATAACTCCGTCTTCTTGGCGCATACTAGAAGCTTCCTAGGACTTAAGCCACTTGCTGCTTCTAGATCTGACAGCTGTATCACTCCTAATAGCTGTAGTCTTAGCCTGGCTAGTGCAGGGCACGAGCACAGAACGTGCTCGATCGTTTCCTCCTCCACCCGCACTTCCTACATCTGCTATCACTGACCAAGGAGAGGAGTGATGGGGAAACATATTGAGTAAAAAGTGCTAAGTCAGGAGAAAAAATTAGTTTTGAGTGCGTAAATTGTGCTAAGTCATAAAATTGTAGCTGGGTTAGCATAGATGATTTTTATTTATCTTCTTCTACACTCAAAAGTATTGCAACTAAGGTATCCTCATTCACAGTTTTGAAAAAAGTTTATTTCAAAAACAAGTAAAGGTGTCTAAGTTTGGGTGTAACCGAACATTATATACTCAGCGTGAGCTTCAATTGTACATTTCATTTTCAGATAAATTACTTTTCTACATAACACGTGGTACCGCCCGTTAAAAAAAATGTCTCCTCATTTTCCTCTTACAATAAAACTAGATAAGTGAAATACTATTGATTCAAAAACTATTTTTTGTTAAGCTATAGCTTATTATTCTAGTCTACGACACTTTTCAACTTGTTTTATATCTAAGTTGCCGTGGTCTTTAACCACTTCCGTCCATTTTTACTAGAAATATTTTCTGCTATAAGGAAAATATGAGTACACAATTACATTACGATATGTTAATTTTTCTTCGAGTTATGGCTCCCGAAACATAGAAAATGCTTACTCATAAAAGGGCGGTGCCACGCCCATTTTTTTAAATTTGAAATTTTTCCTATTTATTGTTATAAATCCACTTGGGAAATGAAATACCATTGATATAATCTTTTTTGCAAAGATATAGCTTATTTTATTCGTCCACGACCCTTTTAAAATCCTGTATATAAAAGTGGGTGTGGTCGTTAACCGATTTCGTTAATTTTTCTCCAAATCATTCCTTAGAGTAAAGGTATCCTCTCTGCCGAACTTTGTTACGATAGGTTTAACGATTTCTGATTTATGATTAATAATATTTGTAAAATTGATTTTATCACAAGTGGGCGGTGCCACTCTCATTTAAAAATTTTTTTTCAAGTTTTTATCAATAGTCTCAATATCAATCCACACGTCAAATTTCAACATTCTAGGTATATTATTTACTAAATATTCAGGTTTTTTGTGTTTTCTAAAATGTTATATATATAAAAAGTGGGTGTGGTTATCATCCGATTTCGCTCATTTTCAATACAGATCTATTCTGGGTCCAGATAAGCTCGTATACCAAATTTGGTGAAGATATCTCAATATTTACTTAAGTTATCGTGTTAACGGACAGACGGACGGATGGACGGGCATGGCTCAATTAATTTTTTTTCCATACTGATGATTTTGATATATAGAAGTCTATATCTATCTCGATTCCTTTATACCTGTACAACCAACCGTTATCCAATCAAAGTTATAATACCCTGTGTACAAGTACAGCGGGTATACAAATTTGGCAAAACTCACAAGATCATCCCATTCTACTGCCCGAAGAACAGTTTTGCGTAGAAAAAAATTTCAAAATTCGGAGTATTTTTTTAGATCTCTGCGCCACGTAGCGAAACTTTTTCCCTCATATAATCGGGTCCTGAAATATGTGCCGAGTTTTAAGACTCTAGCATCACGGGAAGTAACTAAGAAATCGATTGCAAATTTCCAAATTTTGTTCTGAAATTCGCAAACAAACATGAAACCGACTTAATATAAAGGCACCTTTGGCCACGCTCATTTTCAAAAATTTTCAAGATCTCGTAGTTTGCCCTACCAAGTCACATGCGGTAAGGACAACTAATTTTTTCTTAGGATTCACCTTAAAAAAATTTTAAGATAGGAGTGGTCGTCAACGAATTTTATTCCTCTTTATTTGGTGTATGTATTTAAAATGGCAATGGAATGTCGCTGCCAAATTTCAACACGCTATCTTCAATGGCTTGTAGAGCTTTCAAATTTTCTTTCATGAATTGTGGGCGGTGCACGCATATTTGCTATTTTGCGTCATAAAGTGAACCAACTTACCAAGTTTCATAAATTTATCAGCCTTTGGTAATGGGCTGTCGTTTTTATTTTCGAAAGTTTCGATATCGAAAAAGTGGGCTTTCGATTTCGCTACGCTATTTTGTATACTAATTTATTCTGGGTCAGGATGAGCTCTCTCACCGAATTTAATAAAGATATTGTAGCGAATTTTGGGGATTCCGATATTGTAACGAATTTCCGCTTATTCCAAACCTTCTGCTAACGTTTGAATCGCTAAACTGTTGAATAAATAACTCCAATATTCAATAATGCAAAATGGTCTTTATTATACTACTTGAGAGTACTTCACAATAACACTTATACTTCACAACCAATAGCGTGCTTAAATCAAAACTGAATCGTCATTCCTCAGCTTGCGCTGCTTTTATACTCTCTGTTGCCTTGTCCGTATACTTCTCCTAAGATCTAGTTGTTTCGAGAACAGGTGCATGTCATGCTTGATTAGTTACTAGCTATATATATGTATATCTGTAGTCCACTGCCTCTCGCATAGCCATATGCATGTGTATGTGAGTAACTACTTCAGCTGATGACCACATGTGTGTGTGTGAAATATCTCTCCGTTGCCTTGTATGCATGTGTGTAAATGATGACTGATGTATTCATGTACACGAGTGTGGCTTGCTTCATGTTTTTCTTGTTGCGCGATTATTTACTAACAGCCTAGTGATGTCAACATTCGCCACAATATCTCCATTTTTGCTCAAGTTATGGCGCTAACGAATGGACAGAAGTACAGACGAACATGGTTCAATCGAAATTTCATTTGACACTGATTTGTTTTATACATATCTGGAAATCCATGCTGGAAGTTTATATCTATTTCGATTTGATTATTATTGTTGAAAGAAAAATTACACTGAAGATGGCACAATGCCTAAACCGATTGGTCTGCAAACGAAATTTGACAAGCGACTGAAAATCGTTCCAATAAACATCAATATCGGGATTTCCATATACCATTACAACCTTCTGTTATACTATTAAAGTAATAATAGCTTGTGTATAGGTACAGCTAGGTACAACAACTTTAACTCTAATGAGCTTATGTTTAGTTGTACATTTTCGTTTATACGATTTGATTGGGTATATAATTATGATGTCTGTCTGCTTGAATGATATGTAAATTTCCTTGACTTTTGGCATTAAGTGAAGGCAAACCTCGGCATTGATATTGAAATGCTTTATCTTAATGATTAGTCAAAACCTTGAAACTGGTTGTTGTACGATTGTTTTCGTTTTCCGTCATGGATAGACTCCATTTTGGGGAAATCTTGAAAATTTGAATAAAATTTTAGTCATAATAAAAAGTAGCGGAGCTGTTGTTTGCTATATTTCTGCCAACAATATTTTAATAACTTTGTAAGTAAAAACAGTTATGGTACTTGATTTCCCTTTAGAGTCATATCCGTAACTGTTTAATTTTGGAGATTCGGGAGATCATATGAATTACATTCCATGCTGTCTATTTCGGCTTTTATTATTATTTTTTTTTGGAAAATCGTAGTAATCTACAATAAATCCTCAATAGATAATCTACGCGTTTACCTATGTTCCATCCCTGGGAACTCCACCCCCTGCGGGTCAAAAATATACCCGCGGTAGGTATACCAATCGTAAAAGGCGATCATAATACCACAGGTCCCTGTACTGTTAGTTAAATTAGTTTATGTTGATCATTTATATTTTCATACTCTAAACTAACAGTGCACACTAACCGTAACAAATTGGTGTCATCGTATTAGTGACGAAATATAAGGCTAACCAATCCTGGAGTGATGTTTACTCGAAAGAGAGCAGAGTGTACGCTGTGTACCGCCTGCGAGCCCTATCACGGTCTTTAAAAATTGTACCGCGGGGTGTAGGACAAGCCAGTTGTAATCTGATGCAATGCATCGTATGATGCTTGTATTCAGGTTCAAGGTCCTACCTTGAGGATTTGTATGAATCGCGGGGGTTGTGGTTTCGTGTCGTATTCCTTTGGTTTGTCCTTAATACGACGGATTTACTTTCTTGGAAGTTGACAATAAAGCATACTTAATCAAGCTATGCACTCGTTTCTTCGTTGGAGTCGGCAATAATATATTCCCTTCGGAGTAATGCGGTCTTCTTCGATGGAAGGTTGGCATATAGTTTACTCGTGGTCTTTCCACATGGGTAAACTGCCTCACTACTCATTTTCTTCTATGCATAAAAATTTCAAATACTCTTCTGTGGAAAGTCAAAGAAAAGGTTGATAAATAAAATAAAAAATAAATAAATGTAAGGTGCGTTAACCTCCGGAGAGATCTAAGGCCGAGCGTCTCTTCCAATTTGCGGCGTGCTCCTCTTGATTTTCCCTACAAAGTGGCCGGACGGGACCTACATGTTTTATGCCGATTCCGAACGGCATCTGCAAGGCAGATGAGTTTTCACTGAGAGCTTTTCATGGCAGAAATACATTCGGAGCGCTTGCCAAACACTGCCGAGGGGCAACCCCGCTTAGAAAAATTTTCTTCTAATTGAAAACCTTATTTGTAAAATTTTGATGTTGCTTTGTCCGGGGTGTGAACGCAGGGCATACGGTGTGGTAGGCGGAGCACGCTACCATCACAACACGGTGGCCGCCAAAAGGTTGATCACATCCCTAAAATTGTGAATAGAGTTTAAAAATACTGTTAAAAATCGAGTGTTTAACAAAGAAGTATAACTACATGCCTATCGTTTGTTGATTACAGTTGATAATGGTAAGAGTGGGTCTGTGTCCACGTTAGGCTGTGCTGAACGTTGGCATTTGATCTTCAGTAAATGTACCTGTTATTAATGAAGATGTATCTTGAGAGTAGGTGTGTCCGTGTCTGACACCTTGGGGTTGAGACTAGATTATTTTCTGTAAAATTTTAACGATTGTATTTATTTTGTTCCTTCAATTAGAGATTACACTCTAGAGGTGGAACATTCTCTATGAAAAAAAAATCGCAGCTCTAAAGCTTGTTCATAATTACCGATTATCGATGGGGAAAATCTATATGGGAAATCTAGTTATATAATTAACGAATAAGAGTTAAGTACGAAAATGAAGAGAATCTCGTTATATGTAGACTAGGTCTAAGACCCAATTTATCAAATACGATACAATACATCATACAGGCTTGGACGATGGAAACTTCACACCGATATATCTGGAATTTCCAATTATATCGAAGCCATACAAATGACAGCTGTTTATATTTCCCGAGCAAAAATGGGAGGCAGGGGGATTAAATGAAATGGTGCTAATGGGATGCAGAGTGGCACAGTTCGTGCCCAGACTTGTACCATCAGCACTTAAGTCTGGGCTATAGAATTTGAATTACCCTGCAAAAATCGTTGGATCATGCGGTCCACTTGTGTCATACTGGAGTACTCTATGGATTACTCTGTTGTAATGCTAAGCTGGAGTATATGGTCCAGTCCTAGGACATCGCAATATTAATTGGACCATGTGGACAATTGCCATTTTGTAGGACGTCAACGAGCTAGGGCCGTCTCTTCATGATATAGTTTTGCGCTAGTTCGGAACTAATGTAATTCGCTGCAGCGTTGTTTATGAGCTACCAAATACCGAATAAAAGATATTAGCAAAATCAATGGCTTGTGATTTCGACAGAGGCTTGAAAGCTCTTTCCTTTCTGTAGGAATTCTTGCGTGAAATGAAAAAAAATTAAGCCGTTGAATTTTACTTTTTTTTAAAGACATTTAAAATACTTTACTTCTTTTAAATACAACAAAGGTGAGTCTGGGGATTTATAAATATGAAATAAGGATAGCCAAGCGAGATTCATGGCGAAGCTTCTGCGAAAACGTAGAAGGCTGCAATGAATCCGTGAGGCTTAGAAAAATACTCTCTCCAGGAATCCCGCTCCTCTGGGGTATTTGAGGGATGATGGTGGGGACTGGTCGATGAGTAGCGAGGAGTCCCAAAAGCTTTTACTGGACAATCATTTTCCCGAAGTCCCAATTGCGCAGGGATCTTCGCCTACATGGTCGGCGGTCGTTGGTCATGCAGAAGTGCCCTGCCATTCCAATACGGGAAAGTCAAATAACCTGGGCTATAGAGTCGTTCAAGCCCTATAAATATCCGGGCCCGGATGGAGTCATTCCTGCGCAACTTCAAAAGTCTTTGGGGATTTCCTGCCGCTGGTTGGCCATCATCTACACTAACTGCCTCAGGTTTAACTATATCCCGAAGTCGTGGCACACGGTTAGGGCTATTCCTAATCACCTAAGGATTTCAGGCCAATCAGTCTCTCGTCGTTTCTTCTTAAGACGTTTGAGCGGTTGATTGACCTGTACCTGAAAGGATACCTCGGGGGTTACTGTCGGCTTCACAGCATGCGTACTGCAGGGGCAGATCGACGGAAACGGCTCTCCATTCGATTGTAAAGCAAATAGAGGGGTCGCTAGAACACAAAGATTATGCTCTGGGTGCCTTTCTAGACATCGAGGGGGCTTTTAACAATGTCTTACGGGGGCAATCGAAAAAGCTCTGGTGGGTTTAGGAGTCGAGGGCGGCTCTGGTTGAATTTATTAGCAAACTTCTATGCGGCAGAATTGTCGCAGCGTAGTGGGGAGGGGCCATATTTAAGAGGAAGGTGTGCGGGGGCACGCCACAGGGGGTGTCCTATCTCCTCTGCTCTGGGTTGTGGTAGTCAAACGAGCTTCTTGTGGAGCTGGAAGCCAATGGTTGTCGGGTGGTTGCCTATGCAGATGACCTTGCTATCCTGGTCAGAGGCAAATTTCTGGGCACCCTGCGCGATGTTTTGCAGGGCTACCTGGATAGTGTGGCTAGGTGGGCTGAATCATGTGGATTGGCGGTCAACCCGGGAAAAACGGAATTGGTTCTGTTTACAAGGAGATATACGATGCCCGATTTCAGAACTCCCTCGATTGGAGGGGCACCGTTGGTACTTTCTGATAGGGTTAAATATTTGGGGATTGTTTTGGACAAGAAACTGTCCTCGATACCCAAAGTGGAAGATCGGGCCAGGAAGGCCGCCGTTGCCTTGTACTGCTGCAGAGGCGCTTTCGGAAAGATATGGGGACTCTCGCCAGAAGTAGTACACTGGCTTTATGAGATGGTGGTCAAACCGATTCTGATATATGGGGTTCTGGTCTGGTGGAAAGCAATGGACACGACGAGTACCTCCCAAATATTAATGTCCGTGCAACGGACGGCGCTGATCGGTATCAGTGGCGCTCTCAGAACAACACCTACCTTGGCACTGAACGTCATGCTGAACATATACCCAGGAGATATTGCGGGAAAGGCGGCCACGGCAAGGTCGTTGGTCAGGCTTCGTGATATGGGCTATGGGCTTTCTGACTACGGACACTCTAGCCTTCTTACCAGTTTCGACTTTATCCCGGACAGAACGGACTGATGTATGCCGATAACTGCTCCCTATGCAGCCTTCACCCCAGTCATTCCACCGAGAGAGGAGTGGGGAAGAGGAATTATCTAAGGCATGGGACCAGTTAACTTGTTCACGGATGGGTCGAAGCTGGACGGAAAGGTTGGTGGGGGTCTTTTACCAAGAGCTAAATGTAAGACGCAAGTTTAAGTTGGCTGATCACTGCAGTGTATTCCAAGTTGCTGCGATTAAGGATGCGGTGGATGGAATGCTATCCAGTGCTACTACGGTTAGAGAATTTAACATATACTCTGATAGTCAAGCGGCTATCAAGGCCTTGAGCTCAACTACAGCGTGATCGAGGGTGGTCTGGGAGTGCCTGACCTCGCTTGCAATTGCATCGAATTATTTTACAATTAAGATTATCTGGGTCCCGGGCTATAGTGATATCCCGGGTAACTGTCAAGCGGATCTCTTAGCCCGCATAGGTACAACTGAACCGGATGAAGATGGCTGTAGGGATTTCGGGATTCCGCTGGGCACCTGTAGATTGCTCCTCCATAGCTGGGCCTCGAGTCAGCTCAGCAAACGTTGGGCGGACTCACTTCTTGCAAGGTAGCAATATCTTTCTGGCGGAAAGTGGATGGCAGGAGGTCTGTCGAAATAATTGGGTTCACTAAGGCTCACCTGTCCCATGGGTATCCATGCGGTACGTCTCAATATACTGGAAACTCCATCCTGCTGCAGCTGTATGGAGGATGATGAGGTGGAATCACCAAATCACTTTATGCTTGATTGCCCAGCTTTTCCAGAACTAGGCGAAAGTACTTCGGGCGCGACTCACTTGCATCTCCCGAGGATTTATCCAAAGTTGAGATCGGTATCATTCGGAGCTTTATCGTTGCTACCCAACGATTCTCTAAGTGGTTAGATTTAAGTCACCATTATTTTTGGTGTATGCGGACCTTCGTGTTGTCCAAGTGAGCTATCCTTATCAGCGCAGCTACCACCTAACCTAAATACAACAAAAATAAATAACACTTGCAAAACCAATTTATTAACGCGGGATGAATTGGCTGCTCAGTAAGTTCGCACATGCATCGGGACTCATCAATGTAGAACGTCAAGTATCTATAATCTTTCACGAGACCCCGCAGCTTGACCTTTCAGGGATGTAGTGCTAGTGACTGGATAATATTTCTGCAAATTTTGATCATCGGAGAAGTACGGTGATCCTTTGTTACAATTTTCCACTATTCCGGTGGTAGGATCAGTGCAAAGTTGTTGTAACTGCAAAAACATGCCTGAAAGATTTAGGGGAGTATTACGCTGTTGATGCTTCTGATACGATCTGGTACAAGAACTAGCAAGACTGCAGCCGGAACAAGTTGTTAGGCCCTTGGAATCTTTGGGTCTTTGAATTTTAGCCGCCTCACCAAACCTAAACATCGTGTTCACCAGTTTTGATTAGCTGCTTAAATAGATCTAAAAAATGGCGCGATTGGTATTAAAAGATATGCTTTGACCTCGACATCAATAATCCGTCAGCGAAAATTTAAAGATTTCATGCCTGCCAATAGATATTTTCCATAAAACAGATGGCAAACACGGAGTTTGAGTTTGGTGGAAACGTAGTATAATATGTTTACCCTTGGCTTGTGCTATGAAAATAGCTGGCGGGTGTCCTGATGCAAGGGCACATATAACTATCTTCTTCGTCGAATATGGATTCAGCGTAATTTATAATCAGTTCAACTTAGTAGTTGTTGATAAAAAAAAGTTCTAGGTTACAGTTCTTTCTGGAATTATTCTGGCTGATACCGCTGGCATCAATATAAAAGTTGACGTGGCTGCAGTTTTAAGCTATTTTCTTTCAGTGTTTCTACTGCTTTGGTTACAGGTACTACTTCCGCCTAAAAAAATACACAGTGCTCTGGTAGCTTGTGACATCTTTTCATTTCTGGATCAGTACAGTATGCCGCAGACCCTACTCCTTCCACTACTTTGCAACCATCGGTGTACACGTTTATCTCCTCGTCCGCCATTTGGTCCTCTTTGCGCCAACCATCCACTTATATTGTGACTCTAATAACCGCTTCGAAGGGCAGATACGAAATTAGGCAGTCTGTTCGTCCTGTATTGAGGATACTATACTACTATGTGACTGTATGGTCTGTGCTCAAGTTATCCCGAGCCACTGAGTTTCGTGCGAAATGTTGAGTTAATACTAAATTCTATAACCGTAGTAGCACTCCCATCCACCGCTCCCTTTATTGTGGCTACTATTTCATTAACAATATTTATTTACGCCAACAACAAAATTTAGTTATTTACCAAAGCTGACTTTGTTCTGTACTTGAAATAGTCGATTATTTAAAAATGACTTATTTTTTCAAGCAAATCAATAACAATCCAACAGCAGAAATACAACTGTGATAATATTATGTTTCAATATGCAATTATAGCAATGTTCCATTCATCCGTTAGAACTAATTACTAATTTGTGTATTCACCTTGTATTTAATTAAAAAAAGTTAATCTCTTTTTAACCTAGCAATCAAATTTAAAACACTTAATAATTGAAGAGCATCTTACTCACATATCTATTTTATTACTTCCTTTATATTATTTTCGTTTGGTGCTTTTCCGCTAATTTCTAGCTAGATTTTTGAACACACTTAAGAAATCCATAACAATGCAATATTAACGCCACGATTCTAGTGTGGTAACAACATTCTTCTCCACGGTAACGAAATCATGTGGCAACTTTTACACCCTTTTGGTATTCTACCCGCGAAAGTAGCCGGATAATTTTTTACCCACAAAAGTAGGTGGTTACATCGAAATAACAACAGAAATTGCAAAACTGAAAAATAAATAATTGTAAGCGCAAATAAGTAAAGATAATAGTAAAAAAGTGTTGCCTCTTGCTATACATATTTGTTTACATTATGTAATTTCACAGAATAAATTACAATATACCTATCGTCCCATTTATTCGTTAACCTCGTATCTACAAGTGAGACATTTTCGGTAAAGCGAACACGGTTGCCACACCATGTTTTCAGTTTGGGACCAAAATTCATCGAAAAAAGGGCCACATTTTTGTTTTATTTTATTACTATCAAATACAAAATTTTAGGATGTTTCCATATAAAATTTTACTAAACATAGTGAAGACATTCCTTTCATTCAAGCTGAACAAACAAATATATGTGCATGCAACCAAAAATGGTACTATATTTTGACATAGAATAAGTCTTTGTCTTTCACCAACCAAACGTTGTGAGCCTAGTTTTTGTCACAAAGCTCTTGGTTCTCGCATTATGTTGTTGATTGCAATGAAATAAAATGTATAGTGCAGTTAGGTTTTAGTAAGAAACGGTTCAAAATTTGCGTTCTGGTGTTGCCGAACTATGTATGTGGAAAACTCAGTAAATCATAAATGAAACTAGGCAATTTTGTTAGTGCTATTATTATAAATGCTTACTTTTTCCCTTAACGTTTAAACTTCATATCAGAGCCTAGATTCAGTAAGTGTGAGTTTTGATACGGGAATAATTTTATACAAAACATTTCTTCCGAAATCAAATCTCTTTAGCATTTGCTTCCTTCTGTCTTCGAGTTAAAATATTTCTTGTGCCAAGATACTTAACACCACAATAGTCCTGGAATTCCTTGAACTCATTGAGCTGGGTGAGAAAGATTTAAATATCAACGTGCCAAATTTCTTTGTATAAGTTTTGAAAGTGTTAGGCTCACGGCAGGGTGCTCGCTATAAGCTATGCTAGGCGAGAAGCAATTTTAATTTTCATATATTTTACATAGTGTTGTATAACCGATCGAAATATCTAGCCGTTATTAACTATTATTATATAACAAGAGTGTTTTTTGATTAGTCGGTTATTTCATCAACAATTAACGACAATGTGTTTGCCAACATTTTTCTTTTTAATGCCTGGCATAGTTTATCCTAGGTGAAATGTTATTATTCTGGTACATTTTATTGATTGAGCAATTTTTTATGGTGAGAGTTGAAGTTAATTCAAAATATATGCGGGCTAACGATTTTTGGGCAATATTGTGAATTTTTACCTGAGTCAAAAAGAAAGAAAACAACCAATCGTGGCTACTGCCTAAAAAGGACCAAAATTGAAGAAAAGGGACCAGCGGACCAAGACCAATTTTGGTCCAAATGGATCAAAGTGGCAACCGTGAAAGCGAAGAAAACTACCTATCAAATTTCTCCACAGACACTGGTGAGTTTTTCGGTGATGACAGCGTTACCACTTGGGCCAGAATCGCGGATAAAAGAACTGGTAACGATATTCGGTTACATAATGTTCTGGGCACTATTTTACCGGTAACGCTCAGAATCGGGGCGTAAGGAACAAAATTTTCGCTACGTGATCCAGGGGCGTGAAAATTCAAAAAAATTATCCGATCTTGGAAAGTTTGCTTTTGAGTTTTAAGGAACTTTCCGATAACCCAGTGACCTGGAATTTTAAAAGAAACTTTGTGCTCTTTAGGTGATAATATTAAGGATAAAAGAGTTTTCTGTATCGGCCAGGTATTGAGTTATTTAGAGGTATTAAAAAGTCCATTGAGAATTGTGGAGCTTTGCAATCGATTTTTAAGTATCTACTCATTGAGCTAAAAACATGAAACCCCACAAATAGTACATATGTAGTTCAGATCACCTTGACAATGTAACAAAAGGAGAAAATTTATTTATAATTTATTACGACTCTATTAAGTCTAGATCAAAACAAATTTCTTACAGAGTAGGCTTTAAAACTAATTATAAGTAACTTAAGCCTATAGGAAGTACTTAAAAGGTAATTATCCCAAGACACAATAGACTTCTTTAAGCGCATTCTTAAAGATTTTTCACGTTTAACAACTTCAGAGCTACATTCATTCGTATCATGATTTCCTGAAGAAGATAAATAATTTTAAAGTACTTCCATCATAAAAACGGACCAGAAGAAACAAAAAATGTATCTTTAAACAATGAAATAATCTCGTTGAATTTTGATGTTAAAATTTAACATAATTACTGTAAAAACTGGTAGGAGTAACAAAAATATTAAATAAAATAAAATTACATGAAATAGTATAAACAAAATGTAAAAATGTATAAAATAAGTAAACAAAATAAAAAAAAACAAGTAATGAAGGTTAAGTTCGGGTGTAACCGAGCATTACATACTCAGTTGAGAGCTATGGTGAAAACATAAGGGAAAATCATCATGTAGGAAAATGAACCGAGGGTAACATTGGAATGTGTTTGTATGACATGTGTATCAAATGAAAGGTATTAAAGAGTATTTTTATGAGGGAGTGGCCCATAGTTCTATAGGTGGACCCCATTTAGGGATATCGCCATAAAGGTGGACCAGGGCTGACTCTAGAATTTGTTTGTACAATATGGGTATCAAACGAAAGGTGTTAATGAGTATTTTAAAAGGGCGTGGGGGTAGTTCTATAGGTGGACGCCCTTTTTGTGATATCACCATAAAGGTGGACCAGGGGTGACTCTAGAATATGTTTGTACGATATGGGTATCAAACGAAAGGTGTTAATGAGTATTTTAAAAGGGAGTGGGCCTTAGTTCTATAGGTGGACGCTATTTCGAGATATCGCCATAAAGGTGGACCAGGGGTGACTCTAGAATGCGTTTGTACAATATGGGTATCAAACGAAAGGTGTTAATGAGTATTTTAAAAGGGCGTGGGGCTTAGTTCTATAGGTGGACGCCTTTTTGAGATATCACCATAAAGGTGGATCAGGGTTGACTCTAGAATTTGTTTGTACGATATGGGTATCAAACGAAAGGGGTTAATGAGAATTTTAAAAGGGAGTGGGCCTTAGTTCTATAGGTGGACGCCATTTCGAGATATCGCCATAAAGGTGGACCAGGGGTGACTCTAGAATGCGTTTGTACAATATGGGTATCAAACGAAAGGTGTTAGTGAGTATTTTAAAAGGGAGTGGGCCTTAGTTCTATAGGTGGACGCCTTTTTGAGATATCACCATAAAGGTGGACCAGGGGTGACTCCAGAATATGTTTGTACAGATTAGGTAGGGTTATCAAATTAAAGGTATTAATGAGGGTTCTAAAAGGGTGTGGTAGTAGTTGTATAGGAGGTCGCCTTTTCGAGATATCGCCATAAAGGTGGACCAGGGGTGACTCTAGACTTTGTTTGTACGATATGGTTATCAAATTAAAGGTATTGATGAGTATTTTAAATCGGAGTGGGCCCTAGTTCTATGGGTGGACGCCTTTTCGAGATATCGCCATAAAGGTTTGTATGTAGTAAGTAGTAATGTGCGTCTGTGAAAGGTGTCATTTAAAGTTTTTCGAGTAGTTATGACTTGAGTGCTCAGTGTTGTTGAGACTGTGCGGTATGCTCACCGTTTCGGGTTTTCCTTTTTGTACACATTTCCCTTGTTGGAATTTTAAAAACATAGTTGTAAACTTTAAATCGCTAAACCCCCGCAGCTTGCTTCCACCATAAATCATACGTGTAGTGTACACTTGGCATAAAATGGAATTTTACTTTTTGACTGATTTCATATTAACATTGGCTGATATGGTTGCTTTATGGGACAAGTATTTTACGACTTGATTAAGAGTAAACGTTGCACTGTGGTTGAATTGGTTTGAATAGTGTATCCTTACTGTTTTTTTTATTGGAGAATTACTTTAAAATTGAACAAGTTAAAAAAAACATAAATAATTCTTTCTTGTTTTTTTAATGAGTTAATGAGTATTTTAAAAGGGCGTGTGGGGTTAGTTCTATAGGTGGACGCCTTTTTGAGATATCGCCATAAAGGTGGACCAGGGGTGACTCTAGAATCGTTTGTACGATATGGTTATCAAATTAAAGGTATTGATGAGTATTTTAAATCGGAGTGGGCCCTAGTTCTATGGGTGGACGCCTTTTTCGAGATATCGCCATAAAGGTGGACCAGGGCTGACTCTAGAATTTGTTTGTACGATATGGGTATCAAATGAAAGGTGGTAATGAGTATTTTAAAAGGGGGTGGGGCTTAGTTCTATTGGTGGACGCCCTTTCGAGGTGTCTCCATAAAGGTGGACCAGGGGTGACTCTAGAATGTGTGTGTACGATATGGGTATGAAATTAAAGGTGTTAATGAGGGTTTTAAAAGGGAGTGGTTGTAGTTGTATATGTGAAGGCGTTTTCCAGGTATCGACCAAAATGTGGACCAGGGTGACCCAGAACATCATCTGTTGGATACCGCTAATTTAGTTATATATGTAACACCACGAACAGTATTCCTGCCAAGATTTCAAGGGTTTTTTATTTCGCCCTGCAGAACTTTTTCTTTTTCTTCTATTTAATAACCACACCCATTTTACAAAGTTTTTTCTAAAGTTATATTTTGCGTCAATAAACCAATCCAATTACCATTTTTCATCCATTTTTTCATATTTGGTAAAGAATTATGGCATTTTTTTCATTTTTCGTAATTTTCGATATCGAAAAAGTGGGCGTGGTCATAGTCCGATTTCGGCCATTTTTTATACCAAGATAAAGTGAGTTGAGATAAGTATGTGAAGTTTAGTAAAGATATATCGATTTTTGCTCAGGTTATCATGTTAACGGCCAAGCGGAAGTACAGGCGGTCGACTGTGTATAAAAACTGGGCGTGGCTTCAACCGATTTCGCCCATTTTCACAGAAAACAGTTAAAGTCATAGAATCTATGCCCCTACCAAATTTCAGAAGGATTGGTCAATTTTTGTTAGACTTATGGCGTATCCTAGACAAATTAAATGAAAAAGGGCGGAGCCACGCCCATTTTGAAATTTTCTTTTATTTTTGAATTTTGTTGCACCATATCATTACTGGAGTTGAATGTTGACATAATTTACTTATATACTGTAAATATATAAAATTTTTGTTAAAATTTGACTTTAAAAAATTTTTTTTTAAAAGTGGGCGTGATCGTTCTCCGATTTTGCTAATTTTTATTAATAATACATATAGTAATAAGAGTAACGTTCCTGCCAAATTTCATCATAATATCTTCAACGACTGCCAAATTACAGCTTGCAAAACTTTTAAATTACCTTCTTTTAAAAGTGGGCGGTGCCACGCCCATTGTCCAAAATTTTACACATTTTCTATTTTGCGTCATAAGTTCAACTCACCTACCCAGTTTCATCGCTTTATACGCCTTTGGTAGAGAATTATCGCACTTTTTCGGTTTTTCGAAATTTTCGATATCGAAAAAGTGGGCGTGGTTATTGTCCGATATCGTTCATTTTAAATAGCGATCTGAGGTGAGCGCTCAGGAACCTACATACCAAATTTCATCAAGATACCTCAAAATTTGCTCAAGTTATCGTGTTAACGGACGGACGGACGGACGGAGATGGCTCAATCAAATTTTTTTTCGATCCTGATGATTTTGATATATGGAAGTCTATATCTATCTCGATTCCTTTATACCTGTACAACCAACAGTTATCCAATCAAAGTTAATATACTCTGTGAGCTCTGCTCAACTGAGTATAAAAACAAATAAAATGAAATAACACAAAAAAATAACTTAAAATAAAACAGAAAAGAAAAAAATAAAAAAAATACATAAAGCAAAATAAAGTAAATAAAGAATAACAAAAATAAAATAAAATAAATTAAAGCTAAAATAAAAAAAATAAAATAAAATAAAATTAAGTGAATACTGAAATACAAAATGAAATGAAAAAAATAAAAATTAAATAAAAAAACAAACGAAATAAAAATACATATTAAAATAAAACAAACCATAATAAAATAAAAAAAAATAAAATAAAATGAAATAAATTTTTAAAATAAAAAGTAAAATGAAATAAAATAAAATGAAATAAAATTAATAAATAAAAAATTTATAAAATATATTAAAATGAAAAATAAAATAAAACAAAGGAAACTTAAATAAAAAATTTAAATAAAAAGGAATTGTAACGAAAGGAAAGGGAAGGAAAGGAAAGGAAAGATTATGTTGCAGCATTGTTGTACTTAAGAACCACTGCAGTGGTTGGACTTCAGCCACTGGGCGAACTCTGGTGTGCATAAAGGAATTACTCAACAATTTTTTAACTTCTTTTTATATCTTTCATTAATGTGAAATGGTATATTAAGTTTGTCACGAATCTCAAAATTATAAGTCCTTAAAGGAAAATAGATAGACCCACCAATGAGTATAACGAAATGATCAGGATAAAGAGCTGAGTTGATTTAGCCATGTCCGTCTGCCCGTCTGTCTGTTTGAATGCAAACTAGTCCCTCAATTTTTGAGATATCTTGATAAAATTTGATGAGCAGCCGCCGTGGTGTGATGGTAGCGTGCTTCGCCTACCACACCGAAGACGCTGGGTTCACACCCCGGGCAAAGCAACATCAAAATTTTAGAAACAAGCTTTTTCAATTAGAAGAAAATTTTTCTAAGCGGGGTCGCCCCTCGGCAGTGTTCGGCAAGCGCTCCGAGTGTATTTCTGCCATGGAAAGCTCTCAGTGAAAACTCAACTGCCTTGCAGATGCCGTTCGGAGTCGGCATAAAACAAGTACGTCCCGTCCCGCCAATTTGTAGGAAAAATTAAAAAGGAGCACGACGCAAATTGGAAGAGAAGCTCGGCCTAAAATCTCTTCGGAGGTTATCGCGCCTTACATTTTTATATTTAAATATTTGTCGGAACTGGCCGGATCGGACCACTATAGCATATATCCCCCATACAACACCGATTATTCAGAAAAGAGGATTTTTGTCATATCTTCCTCAATTTATCAGATTGAAGCTTCAAACTTCAGCGTGTGCTTTCGTGTATTGCATATATTGTTGTCTGAAAAATTCGAAGAGATCGGTCGTATATATAGCATATACATATCACCCACAACTGATTGTTGATATAAGAAACTTTTCGTAATTTCTGCCCCATTTTAACAGCTAGAACCTTCGAATTTCACCATATCTGAAAAATCCGAAGCGATCGGTCGTATATATAGCATATGTCCCCTACAACCGATTCTTCAGATAAGAAACTTTTCGCAATTTCTAATCATTTTAATAGACAGAAGCTTCAAATTTTACCAAATGCTTATATACGTATATAAAATACAAATCTTGCAATCGATTTTTAAGTAACTTCTCATTGAGCTACAAACATGAAACCTCAGAGACATGTTAAGACACCGTGACAAAGGAACAAAAGGAGAAAAAAATTCCGTGCATATATTTTTTGGTAAGCTTTTCCGATCTATTCTGGAGTAGTGCATAATTTGTCTTATTTGCACTACTCCAGAATAGATCGGAGAAGCTTACCAAAAAAATATATGCATAACAATCAAACCGATCGGAAACCAATATAAAAAAAAATCCGTTAGGTTGCGCACGGATCAAAAAAATTAGATAATTATTTGGATATTTGAAACAGGGTTTTAAGTAACTTCTCGATGAGCTAGAGGCTAAAAATTTAGAGCTTAATTCAGAGGTCGATGACAGCCGATGAAACAATACAAAAAGTTTCGCTAGGAGGTGCACACACTTAGATATTGAGAAAAATTAAACGGAAAGGAGGAAATTTTGCGATTGATTTTTATGTAAGTTCTCATTAAGATACATGCGTAGAACTTAACAGAAAGAAAAGGAGAAAATAAGAAAAGAGCGAAAATAAAAATAAAAAAATAAAAATGTTAAACACTTTCTTTATATAAATGGACAAAAATCAGCGAAAAATGTTTTCCTTATATAAAAACATATTCTTGCTAAACTTTGATTTTTAAATTTTGACATAGAAATTGCAAAAATATTTATGAGAAGTAAAAATATAAAGGTGGAGCGCAATTGATTGACTAATAATATCTCCTTTTCTACCAACTTTCCAATCCAAGTTATGTGTGCTCCACTTTTATATTTTTACTACTCATAAATATTTTTGCAATTTCTATGTCAAAATTTAAAAATCAAAGTTTAGCAAGAATATGTCTTTATATAAGGAGATATTTTGCGCTGTTTTTTGTCCATTTATATAAAAGAAGTGCTTAAAATTTTTTTATTTTATTTTTATTTTATTTTAATTTTACATTTATCTTAAAAATCGCTTAGTATGTATGTACACCTGTTCACATACAGCCGATTATTTGTTTATTACGAATGGGATAAGATGTCAGCCCCATGCATGAAAGGTATGGAGTCTTCGGCATAGCCGAAGACAGTACAGTCCTTAGTTGTTTTCATTCATTCAATCATATTTATTATTCAGTTATATTGATTAAAAGTTTTCCTTCGTATTACGTTTAAACACTAACAATAATTTTAATTTCATATTTTTTTGAATAATAAATTATATTGTCAAATAGGAAATTTATAGAAAAAAGTTTTAATATACTACTAGGTATTTAATGGGTGTCTATTAGAATAGCAAACGTAATTTAATTAAGACGATACAATTATATATAATTTAATTTTAATTTTCTAATTTTATTTATAAACAACGATTGCAAGTAATAAATGTGCATGTTTTATTATTTTTTTATCGCTGTAACCGTAATATGTCAATGAAATTGCGTCCAACATCGGGCATTTGACAAATGACAATAATGCCCTGTTTAATTGCCCCAAATCTGCATATTTAAGTAAAATTTATGTCCTTTTTTATGATTATCCATTTTTTCTTTAACGTTTTTTGACGTGCTTGTTTTCTAAATCACTCATAAGGTTGATTTACATAATTAGTGAATTAGATCTGCAGTGACGCAAATCGTTTATAATAAGATGCTTGTTTTTAACTTAAGTTGGCACAACTAAATCAATTTGTTCAAGAATAATCATAAATTTAAAATCATTTCATCATCATCAGCTCAAACCCTTTGAGAGGTCGATAGATGTGTACTTAAAGTCCAACTTGGATAGCTCTCAACAATACAACATGCGTACACCAAATGAAAGTCGGTACGCACTACACATCATAGGGTGGTTATAAATAGAGAAAGCTCTGGAAATTGCCGGGCTTTCAACAATGTTTCTATGCGGGCGATCATAGGTGGTCTTAACTACACTAAAGTACATCCAGCCATAAACAGATGGATCCCCTGCTAGATAAATTATAGGAAGATTACTTCACAATAGTTATAATATGAGGCCACGAAATCAGTGGGACAGGGGCATGCCGCAGGGCGGAGTGCTATCACCTCAGCTGTGGAAGCTGGTCATAGACCAACTGCTCAGACAGTTCGATGAGATACCCGTCAAACTTACGCCACATGTCCAACAATAAGCTTGACCGCAAACACTAAATAGACGAATACGAGTATGGTCCAGTTGAGATATAGAGCAAAACGTGGATCTGGGTAATACTAGGATATGTTTGTAGCTGCTGATGAGTATTTTAATACGGGGTATTTTTCGTACCCTTGGGTGACTTTGGTCTAGAGGACCAAGTGTGGATCCGGGTACCCCAATAATGTGTTTATATACTGTGGATATCAATTGAAAGCTGTTGGTGAGAGTTTTAAAGTAAAGTAATTTTTATTGTGATATTCGGTTTAGTTGAATCGACCTGGCAAAACGGATAAATATTGATGCGAAGCCGAAATAAAGACATAAATTGATAATACCTAGATACATATTTACATCCAACCGAAATTAAATATCCGACTTAAAACGCAAAAAATCCGTGTTACTATTATCGGAAATTCTCTTTTGGTGTCGCATAAAGTGTTACTCATTTTTGGGGGTGGGACTAACGGGACTCGGGCTGGGACTATGACAAAAAAAATTAAGCATGTAGAATAATAAAAACAACTATAGAAAAGAGAAAAGTACTTCACAATTATACTTCACAACCAATAGCGTGTTTAAATTAAAACTGATTAGACATGCCTCAGCTTACGCTGCTTTGATACTCTATGTTTCCTCGTTCACCCATTTCTCCTAAGGTCTAGTAGTTTCGTGAACTTAATGCTTGGTTAACTGCTATATACATGTATATTTGTAGTTTGTATCCATATGCGTATGTATATGTGAGTACTACTTCGGCTGATGATGACATGCGTTTGCGAGTATCTCTCTGCTGCCTTTTATGTATGTGTTTACATGATGATTGATTTTTTACGTACATACGAGTGGCTGCTTAGTATCGGCTTAGTGATACTAGTATCGCTTAGTGATGATAATATTTGTCACAATATATGTGATCATATTTCGGACTCATATCGGATTCCTAAACATTGAGTGCTCTTAGAATGTTTGAGGGGTAGAACTTATATTAATTAATATTAATATTTATGTGAGCTTAATAACTAATTGCTGTTCATCGCTAATAAAAGATTAAGTAATCAAACCTGCATGACATCCCTGTCACATGCAATACAAATGCGATATTTATTTATTTGCAAAATTTTTATATAAACGAGTAGTTTTTATATAAAATACCTGATATTTGCGCAGACTGGTTCCATTATAAATATTTCCTCTATTAAGCATGACCATGCAAACAGCAATTTCGTTTGACAAGACTTAAGCGCTTAAGCTATTATTAAGAAAAAAGTCTAATAATACCATTAATTTATTGCATTGTTTGTAGTTCTTTTAAAAATTGAATATTAATTAATTATAAATGCATATTGTTCACTCTTTAAGAGCGCATTAATATTAATGAAATAATTAAATGTTTGTGCTTTGTTTTATAATAATTGTATATGAATGATATATATTTTTTGATCTCCAGGGCCGGATTAGCCCTCTACGGGCCCTAGGCAACCAACGATTTGGGGGCCCTTTTTCACGACCGTTCCCTTCTTTTTTCGATTAAAAAATACAAACTTATATCTTTCATAAACACTTTATTGTCACAATGTAATAATACCAATAAAATTACTATCTACATTTTAAACATGTCATTTTCTACATTTTTTTTCGGCAAATTAATCAATTATATCATTAATATCAATTTTGTTCAATAAATCTGACTCAATGCAAAGTATACCAAACATCTTGCGTCGCTCTTGTCGCGTTGTAGCGCTCTTTTAGCAGCTTTAATTCATTTAATTGCGAGAAGGATCGTTCGGCAGAACAATTTGTGATCATTAATGTTAAAAAAGAATCCGAAGAGCTATGTCTGTGTCAGGAAATACATCGGCTAATCGATCTTCCATTAGAATCTTATACAAATGACTGTGATTTTTTGTGCATCAGTGTAGATATCTGGAGTTCACGTAACTTTGGAATTGTTTCATTTCAATGAAAAAATCTTCCAAGTCTCTAGAATAAAAACGAACTAAAAATTATTTATAGCTTCGTGGAGGTCTCTATCACTTAGAGAAAAGTTGATGAGAAATGCAAATCTCTCTGAAACTTCCATATGCACTTTCGCACGTCGTTTGATTTCACTGTGAAGATTGTCGATGATTACGAGGAAAACTTTTATCCTAAAATCATCGCGAGGCGAAAATTCTACTTCTGGAGCATTTCCGTCATTAGGATGTTTTTTTTTACGACGAGTACGTTTTAAGATTTCTGTATAACCTACACCAGGTAATAATGGTTTGTTTTTTCCTCGAAATCATTGCACTTTTCACGGAATCAACCCAAATTCTCTTCTAACGATCCGTACAAAAAGCACACGTTTTCAAATCGGCTTTTTCACTTTGCAATGACTTACTCACTGAACGAATAGCAGTCAAAATAGAGTTGAAGGCTTCTACACCCTCTGTTCCAAAAATAACGACATTTTTCAAAATAAAAACAAGCAGTGTACATTTTGAGATAATTCTTTTTTATTATTCAACTAGAAGATCCGGCAGACGTTGTCCTGCCCTAAATTTGGCTTATCTGCATACATTCTAATAAGCTTTTTCCGTCTGACTCCGCCCTCCCCCCTCTTCACTTTTTCCTAATTCTTTTATTCACGGGGACGGGGGGAGGGTCTTTTTCGCTTCATCTATCCTCATCTTCGTCTCATTCTATCTCTTTCTCAATCTCCTTCTACTTCTCTCTTTTCTCAATTCCTCCTCATTCTTCTGCATCCCTTATTGCCTGTCCCAGAGGGTGGTATGTATTTTATTCCAGTCCCAGTCCCACTCCGAGTCTCAGTCCCAGCCCTAGTCCTAATCCCAGTCCCAGTCCGTCTCTGGATAATATATTACTCTGTACTAAAGCACTCATCAACAGTTTTCATTTGATATCCATATTGTATAAACACTGTCTAGGCATTCACTGGCCCACGTTTTGGCCTATATCTCGAGACCCTTGTCACCCAGGGGTATGAAAATTACCCTTTACTAAAGCACTCATCAACAGCTTTCATTTGTTATACATATTCTATAAACACATTCTAGGGGTACTCGGGTCCACGTTTCGGCCTATATCTCGAGACCCTGTACGTCGATCGCAACCAAACCTATGTAGTAACCACCGCGTGAGGTTTACGCAACTTGTGTGAAAGTTTGAACAAAATCGACAGACGCATCTCTTCAAACACCGGCGACCAACTAACACACATTTTAGCCTTTCTTTTTATATATACATATTTTTATTTTTCACACTTCACTATAATATTGTTACGAATGTTAGCAACACTAGGGGGTACTGCCATCTCTAAGCCGATGCTAAGCAGTGACGTGATGCACATCAATAATTTAATCATTTTGTCTACACCTATGTACGTACACGCAGTGGAGAAGAGATGCACAAACACATGCAGATATCTTATCTGAGATGCTCCTAAGGGTATGCAATTATAATTGTGGCAGTGTCGCTCACAAACACACGCGCATGAGCTGTGCATCTGTAGTTATAGCTGAGAAACTTATAGCAGATAACCAAATAGTAGATTCTAGAACAGAACCGCCTGGAAATATTAACTAGTAAACCGAACAGTATAAAAGGCGACACCGGTAGAGGCGCTACAATCAGTTTTTGATTAAGCACGCAATCTGTCGGGCAATAGTAGAGTTTCATATCAGTCAGTTTGGTTATTAAGCAAGCTAGTTGCAAAGTATAAGTGTTATTGTGAAGTACTTTAATAAAGGCCATTTTTCCATTATTCAATATTGGAGTTATTTATTTCAGTTTAGTGATTCGAACTTAGTAGAATATTGCAAATAAGGGAAATTGCAAGTAAATTCGTTACAATATTAAAACGAAATGCAGATTTTCGTTGCTTTTGAAATTCGGCTTAAAAATTGCACATGGAACAACTAAAGACTCTCCTGAATTAAAAAAAATGTCATAGTACCTCTAAATCGCGGGCCCCCTCAGAAACCCTCCCCTCCACCGTCTCGGCAGTCCTGGTGATGTGCTATACTTGATATCATTCGCTATAATATTTTTATTGATAAGCACGTTGTTTAATTAAACACCAACCAATTACACGGAAGTATATCCGCACCCCTGAAAATGTGAGTGCCGGTGCGAATACGTAACATTTTATTATTACGTATAAACAAATAAAAACATTTGCAATAAAATAATATTGCGACTATAAATTGAGATATAACCTATCCAATATTTCAAGTTAGATTAAACTACACACGGAGTGCAAAACAAATTCAAAATAGGTTCAGTAGTTTAGGAGTACATCGCGGCCAAAGATTGTGACACGTGATTATACTCAGTTGAGCAGAGCTCACAGAGTATATTAAGTTTGATTGGATAACGGTTGGTTGTACATATATAAAGGAATCGAGATAGATATAGACTTCCATATATCAAAATAATCAGGATCGAAAAAAAATTTGATTGAGCCATGTCCGTCCGTCCGTCCGTCCGTTAACACGATAACTTGAGTAAATTTTGAGGTATCTTGATGAAATTTGGTATGTAGGTTCCTGAGCACTCATCTCAGATCGCTATTTAAAATGAACGATATCGGACTATAACCACGCCCACTTTTTCGATATCGAAAATTTCGAAAAACCGAAAAAGTGCGATAATTCATTACCAAAGACAGATAAAGCGACGAAACTTGGTAGATGAGTTGAATTTATGACGCAGAATAGAAAAATTAGTAAAATTTTGGACAATGGGCGTGGCACCGCCCACTTTTAAAAGAAGGTAATTTAAAACTTTTGCAAGCTGTAATTTGTCAGTCGTTGAAGATATCATGATGAAATTTGGCAGGGACGTTACTCCTATTACTATATGTACGCTTAAAAAAATTAGCAAAATCGGAGAAGGACCACGCCCACTTTTAAAAAAAATTTTTTTTAAAGAAAATTTTAACAAAAAATTTAATATCTTTACAGTATATAAGTAAATTATGTCAACATTCAACTCCAGTAATGATATGGTGCAACAAAATACAAAAATAAAAGAAAATTTCAAAATGGGCGTGGCTCCGCCCTTTTTCATTTAATTTGTCTAGGATACTTTTAACGCCATAAGTCGAACAAAAATTAACCAATCCTTTTGAAATTTGGTAGGGGCATAGATTTTATGATGTTAACTGTTTTCTGTGAAAACGGGCGAAATCGGTTGATGCCACGCCCAGTTTTTATACACAGTCGTTCGTCTGTCCTTCCGCATGGCCGTTAACACGATAACTTGAGCAAAAATCGACATATCTTTAATGAACTTAGTTCACGTACTTACTTGAACTCACTTTATCTTGGTATGAAAAATGAACGAAATCCGACAATGACCACGCCCACTTTTTCGATATCGAAAATTACGAAAAATGAAAAAAATGCCATAATTCTATACCAAATACGAAAAAAGGGATGAAACATGGTGAGGTAATTGGATTGGTTTATTGACGCGAAATATAACTTTAGAAAAAACTTTATAAAATGGTTGTGACACCTACCATATTAAGTAGAAGAAAATGAAAAAGTTCTGCAGGGCGAAATAAAAAACCCTTAAAATCTTGGCAGGTATTACATATATAAATAAATTAGCGGTATCCAACAGATGATGTTCTGGGTCACCCTGGTCCACATTTTGGTCGATATCTGGAAAACGCCTTCACATATACAACTACCACCACTCCCTTTTAAAACTCTCATTAATACCTTTAATTTGATACCCATATCGTACAAACACATTCTAGAGTAACCCCTGGTCCACCTTTATGGCGATATTTCGAAAACGGCGTCCACCTATAGAACTAAGGCCCACTCCCTTTTAAAATACTCATTAACACCTTTCGTTTGATGCCCATATTGTACGAACAAATTCTAGGGTCACCCCTGGTCCACCTTTATGGCGATATCTCGAAACGGCGTCCACCTATGGAACTAAGGATTACTCCCTTTTAAAATACTCATTAACACCTTTCTTTTGATACCCACATTGTACAAACAAATTCTAGGGTCACCCCTGGTCCACCTTTATGGCGATATCTCGAAACGGCGTCCACCTATGGAACTAAGGATTACTCGCTTTTAAAATACTCATTAACACCTTTCATTTGATACCCATATCGTACAAACGCATTCTAGAGTCACCCTTGGTCCACCTTTATGGCGATATCTCGAAAAGGCGTCCACCTATAGAACTAGGCCCACTCCCTCATAGAATAATCTTTAACAGCTTTCATTTGATACCCATATTGTACAAACAAATTCTAGAGTCAACCCTGATCCACCTTTATGGCGATATCCCTAAATGGCGTCGACCTATAGAACTATGGCCCACTCCCTTCATAAAATACTCTTTAATGCCTTTCACTTGATACACATGTCATACAAACACATTACAGGGTTTCCCTCGGTTCATTTTCCTACATGGTTATTTTCCCTTATGTTGTCTCCATAGCTCTCAACTGAGTATGTAATGTTCGGTTACACCCTAACTTAACCTTCCTTACTTGTTTTTATATATTAAGATATACTCTCCTTTCACTTCGTTACACTTCTTTGCACGCTCATACAATTTGTCAAATGAGTTGGAAATGTCCTTTTTAGGAACCTTGTCTAGTTCGTCGGTCGTCGCCTTTGAATGCGGTCAATTGAGTTTTATTTATTTGAATAAAAATTATTTTCAGTTCTGATTATATTTTTCTTTCACTCTCTAGAATTTTATGTTTGTATGAAAATTTTAGAAGTCTTTTTCATTTTTCGGGCCCC
>JARSSU010020466.1:0-90739 GCA_029619165.1 Eurosta solidaginis
AACCCTATTTTAAAACAGCTTGGCTACTAAAACGTGGATATGTTAGAGATCAAACCCGACGGACCTTCTCACCTATCCACTGGCCTCTCCTCTGTCTTCCTCTTCCTCTCTTATTTTCCTCTCCCCTCAGCTGTTTTATAGTTTATTTAATCGCCACCAGTTTCCCTATCCCTTGCTTCTTCGAAAATCTTTCCCGGCCTTTCCTCTTACTCTTTATGCTCTGCTCCCTTATCCAAGATCAATTTCACTGTTAATCCAACAATCTTTATTTTTTCTTATTTCCTTTAAAGTCTTCAACTATTTTGTCTAAGCCATTGCTTATTCTTACTTAAACTCACACTCCCATCTTCATTTTGTTCTCCTTACTGTTTCCGATTCCCTCTAAACGTTTTATCCAATTTTTCATTCCATTTCTTCTGTTTTCTCCTTCTTTTGTTTCATGTCCCCGTTTCCAATGTGGTGGCATATATCGAGTTTGATGGTCTGAAATTTTCCACACTTCACTGATTACTAACGTTAGCAAAACACACTCGCAACCGATTTTCCTATCCCTACATACTTTAACAGTTTATGGACCGTGATTATGAGGACTCTCATCATGTTTTTGTTGTGTTGTACTACTGACTTCACTGTCTGACCTGGTTTATAGCTGACGCATGTGTTTTGTGCATAGTTCCAATTAAATTCCATAGACATTTTTTCTGTAATCAAAAAAGAATAGCAATGTAGAGACAAGATTTGCTATCTAGTGGACTCCTGCAGCTAGCTCCGACAAACTAGCGCAGAAGCGAGAAGTATCAGCATGAAGGCTCAGTATTAGTTCATAATTCAGTCCCTCGTAGTGCTGACAACTTTGTACACTTTTGTGATGTTCTACAAAATGGTGAATGTGCTGTGCTTTTTAGACTTTTGAACAGAGTTCTTAACTGAAATAGTTTCAAGCTCTAACATGTCAGACTGCGCGCTGCGGGTGTAAATTTGGCTGCCAACTGTCCCCACAGCTCCAGTGCATCCAACCATACGAGCACCCTTTTCAGGCTAGGACATTATAACCTGTAGTGTGAGACTGCTCGCGTCTACCGTAGGCTAGGCTCTGCACCTATCTCTTCTGCGTGGTATTTTAATAAACATATCCACCTATGAGACATGAGTGTCCAGTATTTAAATTTTTTTGTATATTTCAGTTACCAAAACAACTATTTATCAGTGTGATTCACGCGGATTTCCAATCTCCTCTGGTGAGAGCTTTGACAACACATTACGAACATTGCACTGATGGTGAATTCGTGTCTGGTTACTCTACGAGAAATGGTACCGGATACATCGCAATATGCCAGTAAATGTTTCTTCTTTCACTTTTCAGTTTCTCATTGTACGGAAGCGGAAGCAGAAAACGTAAGAATCACTATTAGTATTATATAGGAGCGGTGTAAAGCTCATGAATTCTTAATAATACTTTAGAAACTTTTAGTTTAGAAACTGAGTCGGTTGTCGAAATCAGAAACATATTTTGGGAGGTTTACTTATATCTCTCAATAAATAATGTTATTAAGGAAAGAATCCATAACTCTCTTTAGTAAATCTGACTGACCTTTCCTGACTTTTTCATTAAAATGGGGTAGGGGGCTTAGAATATACCTGCGGCAGATATGCTGATCGTAAGAGGCGACTAAAATACACAAATTATTCAAGGGTTGTGTAGCGCAAGCTTTCGAGGGGTTGCCAGCGCATATAACGCTTCGCTACCCAACTGTCAAATACCTCGCCCTACCCGTGGCGAATCCTGATGGCTCCCCAAGTTCCTCATGGAGTAGGGTGTGGGCGACGGCGGGATGGCATAGAGGGTTTCATGTGGTCATGCCAAAAACCGTTCCCGAGTGGTAGGGCTCGTTCTTTAATGGTTGCTTGTTACGGAAGTACCGGATATGTATTAGATAAAGGACATTAACATCGATAACACTCCACAAAAGTATTCGAAAGGGAGGGTCTAATTGCTACAAACAACAACAACCAAAAATTGCATTTAAAAATCACTCGGACCTAAACAATTACAACCTTTAGTTGTTCAATTTTGCTTTTTTTTTTTTTTTCGCAGAATAAATAGATTTACGTTAACAAGTATGCAAAATTTAAGGGATATTGAGAAGCATAAATTTCAGAAACAGGAAAAAAAAACTGCTAAACCTATTTATTTTGTATGGAGTTGTGGGAAAAATTAAAATCCCAGACTGGTATGGTATACGGTCGATATTTTCATTACTTAGGTATTAATTTAATAATTAATAAAAAACTATGCGCTTTAATGTTAAAAAAAATTAAAATAAAGTAAAAATACAAATTATTTGAAATTATAATTTTTTCTATGCCTTAATCACAGTGCATGTTTATGTATTGATTGATTTTTGTATCCTTGTAGTACAGCGAATATTTGACAGCTTTACAATCATTTGAAAGTAATCTTTGCTAAATTTTCTCACCAAAAGATCTAAAAAGTTGCCGACTGATGTATGAAGGTTGCTTTGAATAGCTAAGTCATTCATCTTCAGAAGTTACTTGCATACATATGTACATATGTATGTAAAAGCTCTGAAATTGCCCTGCGGGGAAAACATAAATAGTGACTCAAAGTTTTGATTCACAGCTAAAGCTACAGCAGTGAATAGAAAACTAGCAATGGAAATTTTTATCGAATTTCGTATTTTTTTATATTCGATATTTTAGGAATAAAAACTCCTATGAATCTTGTTTTCGAAAATATCGAACAAATCTTTTCAAAATTTCTAACTTTTTATTTGGAGTTCTCTGATTTCTTTTGAGTATGCAGTTTTGTAGCATAATAAATTTTAGTCTAACCAATTACAAGTTATACACCTCTCAAAATTGGTATTGATTTTTGAATTTTTTGTTCGAAGGGTGTTTTTGATTCATCATACAAAGTGTAAAACATTCTTTTTTATGTGGAAGAAAATATAAAACACCATCAGTGCGAGTTTTGAGAAACCTGTAACTTCATGACGCAATAAGTCTAGACAACAAAAATTTTATGGCCCGGTCATGAATTTTAAAGCAGTAGGGAGGGGAATTTTAGTATTATTTTGCTACTTTTTAACGGCCTTTGTAATGTAATGTGTGGATAAAAGCCACATTGGAAACGGGGACATGAAAAGAGAAAAGTTTAAAATGGGAAGAAAAAGTAGAAAAAGTTGGGGTAGAAGGAAGTTTTTCGAACAGGCAGACAAAAAAAATATTCCAACATTTTCTAGGTGATAAGATGATCTAATCATTGCAAAGGTTTATGACGTAGGCTATGTTGTTTCGTTTTCTTTCTACACACTGTGTTTTGAAACTGGCTTAGTGTCAAACCAGTGTGGAACGAACGTCTAAACTGTCAAAATTGCCGGTGTTGGTGCATCGATCGACACAGGGATGCAAAAATTAAAAAAAAGAATAAATGTATAGTGCACTACATTAGACCTGTCCAAATTTTCACTAAATGGAGAATACAAAGACGCGTTATATCGCTATATCAATATCAAGAATCCAAACACGCAAGTACACTCAGAGAAAAATCGTTCCTAAAACGAACGAACTAAACAAGTTCAAAATTAAGAACATTCGTTGACAAAAGTCGTTAAGTACGTTTTTTCTTAACTTGTGACCGATGGGCTTGTTTTAAGAACAGTTTTCCAAGCACGACCGTTCGTATTTATGACCACTTTGGTATTGATGTGTGAACTTTCTGTGCTCATTTCAAGCACTACTTGGGCTTGATTTAGGATTTTTCGTTCTCACGCTTCGAGAACGATTTGGGCCGATTTAACATTTTTCGGTCTCATTTTAGAACGGTTCGTACTTGATCTTTGGTGGGAGGGAAAGTATTTTTTTAAATATATTTATTTATTTTTATTAATAATATATTTTTGTCATAAATAAAGAATATTTACAACAAAAAAATTGTTATTAAAATTCAAAAGTTTAAGAAAAAATGCATAATAAGCATTTTTTCATACATTTCTCTTTTTGAGAAATTATTCTTATTTAAAGATGTAATCTGCATATATACTTAAAACATTTCATAACAAGTTTGAGAATTACCTGTGGATATGTGAATGGAACTGAACGAAAAATAAGAGTTAAAAAAATAGAACAAAAAAAATTGTATTAAAAAATTCAGAGTTTGGTGGTGATCGAACTCGCGCAACACGATCGCAAGCGCAACATCATAGCCGCTGGGCCACTACAACTGCTTATAGCTGCTGCCAAATGGTGTATTTAACATTATAGTGCACACGAATTGTACCGTTTTTTTTCTTGGGCTTGATTTAAGAACATCGTTCTCATTAATAGAACATTTGTTCATATTTTAAGACCGGCCGTTCGTTTTTCAAGAAAATGGTGTCAGTTCAAGAACAAGGTTGTTGTTTTAAGAACAGGTCGTTCGTTTTTCAAGAACAAAAAGTAAGAACATGAAAAGCTTGAGTTGAGTCCGGTGGTGCTGGATTTTAGAACGGCGTTTTTCTCTGAGTGTAAAGGTTTTCCACCCGTTCTAAAGTTATCGGCGAAAAAACCGTACAATAGCTACAACATTAATTGCATGTCTAAAAAGTAGAAACGCTGCCAAATCAGCCTTCCCAAGAAATGAACAAGAAAAATTATTTTGATCAGCTCTGAACGAAGAGCTGATACATATCTTACTGTAAACCTTTACAATGGTTCTTATACTTTCAAAAAACCGAGTATGATGGTACTAGAGGTAATATGGAAAATATTTAAATGCATTAGTATAAGGATTAGTGTTCAGAACTCTACATTTTCCTACAGGGCGTTTGCGGATACATGTCTAACATAAGTATTTAACAGTCCTTATTGACGTTTTTATGTACTACTTTTATGTTTTGAATGATGTAAATTTTTAATACACATTTCAAACAGCCTCAGGCATATATGATACAAGCACGATATTCATTGTTTCAGATTTATTAAAAGTCAAATAAAAAAAAACGATAATTGATTGAAAAATTGCTACTGGTGTTTGGTAAGATTGTCTTTTAAGGACAAGCCAGACATTGTGAGAAAATTATCGGTTAGCTTCTAGTTAAATTTCGGTGTACGCAAGCGAAATTGGCAAATATATTCTTTTGTTTAAGTACGACACTTTTTCTGGTGGAGTATCTCAGGTACGGTAGCTGAAGGGCTATCAATTTCTAAAAACCTTCTTAAATTAAGGTGGATAGATTTTTGTTTCGTACGGCGCGTAGGAGACTCGGACTGTACATGAAATTCTATGAATAATAGCTCAATTTCGAACATAATACTATTTTCACACAGAGGGCTTATTGAATAATAAAGGCGTTTCTACATTAAGACGCTTATTGAGCTCAATCTTCCCTACAAAATTCGAATCTATATTATTTCATTAGTAGCTAATCGAATGCCTAATGAGTCAAAAGCACAATGCAACTCTGTTGGCAGCGTTCTGCTTCCGTTTCCGCTTCTTAGTTTTCAAAGCAAATGTCATTGTCTGCATGGCGGAACGATACAAGGTGGCCGCATCCAACAGCTGATTATAACCTTTTTTATTTGATTTGATACATCAACTACCGGCGCAGTACGATTTTGACATTTGTCCATCGAAATTTACAAGTACATGGAATTTTTTTGTTTGTAGGTATGTCACCATGCTCCCACCTTGTATCGTTCCGCCATGATTGTCTGTCTCATCCTTCATACTAATCGAGCAGTTACTTTCTGTGTGAAAGCAAAAATTTACGATTTCATTAGCAGGTGAAATGAGATCATTAAGTTTCTGTGTGAAAACAGTTAAGAAGCTTTGCATTATTGAGTGCGTTTGTAAGATTTTCAGGCTTAAACTATGTAATCGCAATTTTTAATTAGTGATTTTGGGCCACAGTATAATTTTTATAAATTTTTCCAAAGGAACTTTTCGGCCGATAAATAAAAAGACAAAAACTTTTGTTTTTTCTTATTCTCCCATGCATTTCGAACACAAAAAAAAACATCGAATCCGTAGGAGAATAAGAAAAAAAGAAAGTTTTGTCTTTTTATTTATCGGCCGACAAGCTCCTTTTGGAAAAATTTGCGAAATTTCTTAACTGAGCTGTGTTTTAGGTACACTGAAGAAGAAAACAGGTATTCAACCAAATTACGAGTCAATTCAAGCGAAAAACTGCTTAATCAATTTCGCACAAATTGATGAACCTAAGTCGACTGTTGCGACAGTCAAGTTACTAAAAAAATGTATCTTTAGTAAGCCATGGCTATTTTAATTAACAATTATTTCTGTCAAGATAAGAATACTTAGGAAAACCGTTTGAAATAACAGATTTTCGTCAACGTTTGAACAACCGTGAAGGCATTTGATATTACTGTGATATCTGCGTCACCATTGTCATATGAACAAAGTAGAGAGCGTACTTAAGTAACTCATTAAAATTTGCGGCAGCTTCTTTTACTAAAATTGATAGTTGTTTGCTATTAAAACGATCAATGAAATCAGTAATTTTTACAGAAAAATCAGTTGGAGTGATTTGGAGTCTGTTATTTTTACAGAATGTTATAAGCTTGAAACCAATAGTTTCTTTTCGGGTGAAATGACTAAATAAATTTGTTTTCTTGACAAAAAACTCGGTTCAATTAATCAATTTCACTGAATGTCTGTATTAGTCTCGTTTCGACTCGATTTCTTATCACTTAACTTGAAAAAACTTTTTGCTCCAGGTTCCGGGCCCGAAAATCACACGACTCATTAAGATAAACATCCTATTGGATTTTTTAATATGTACGGTTCGTGAAAACGAAATACAAATAAAAATTAATATTAAAATTATTAAGCTACTGCCATAATACGGAAGAATAAAAAAAGTGCTTAACATTGTCTAAAGAAAAAGATAACACTTGTGCACTTATTATTTTCACAACACCAAGCATTGCTAAAGCCATAAAGGCAATAGAAACACAATAGAAGTTGCCCATGAGTTATGAGGATCGATAACCATTGAGCCATTGGCGCTACTGACATGGTGACAATTATGAGAAAGCAGACCGGCTATCTATGTACAGTGTGCTGTTTTATAAAAAAAAAGTTGAAAAAATTATAGTAAATGATTTTATAGTATAAGAGATGAGCACTGGTTAGTTGAAATATTATAATCAGACGAGAACATTTATAATGAGTCCATTGTGACGTTTCTCTTTACAATTTATAAATCTTTGGACCTCTTAGCGAAACTTCAGCTATGTCTTTTCAAGTTTATTCAATTTTACTGTTATATAATCTCATTTTAAAAGAAAAAAAATTGTGTTCATACCTGGCAAATATTCGAAGTAAAAAGAGTCTGAGAGGAAAAAAAGTGAACCTTCAGAAAATAGTGCAGTATTCCAATTAATATTCAATCAAACTGTCATTATTTTGTGGTTTCCAATGAAAGCCACCCTATCGATTTGTTAGTTGTTAGTTACCGAAATGGAATCGGAAAGTTACCAATTATTTGTTGACAAGTTATCGATGTGTTATCAAAAAGTTATCGTATTGTTATTGGAAAGTTTTGATTTGTTATCGGAATTCACCAGTTTGTTAGCGGTGTATTATCGATTTGTTACCGTAAAGTTATCAGTGCTGTCAAAAGCTATCGGTTTATTATCAAAAGCTAACATTTTTTCGAAAAGTTAGAAATTTTTTATCAAGATGTTCCCGATTTGCTATCGGTTTTTATCGAAAAGAAATCGATTTATTATCGAAGAAGTATGGATTATTTGTCGAAAATTATCGATTTATTCTCGAAAATAACCGATTTTAAACTAAAAAATTATCCATTTGATATCGAAAAGTTATCGATATGTAGTCAACAAGTATCGTATTGTTATTGAAACGTTATTGATTGTTTGTTTGGATGTCACCTGTTGTTAACGGCGTGTTAACGATTGCAGCCGTTAAGTTATCAGCGCTATCGAAGTTATCGAGTTATTACAAAAGAAAATCATTTGTTGTCGAAAAGTTATAAATTTGTTATCAAAAAGTTCTCGATTTGCTATCGGTTCTTATCGAAAAGGAATCGATTTAGTAGCGAAGAACTATGGATTAATTGTCGAAAGTTATCGATTTGTTTTCAAAAAAATAACCGATTTTATATTGAGATTTGATATCGAAAAGTTATCGATTGTTATCAACAAGTTGTGGGCATATTATAGGTTATTATCGACGATCCATTGGCTGTTATGAAACAGATACAGATAAAACTTCAATATAAAATGCTGATACATCTGTTACCTATCGATAAACAGGGCCGATATCTCGGCGATAATTTCGCTATCGAAAAATAATAAAAAACTAACTTTTCGGGCATCGGCTCTTACCGTTAAGTAGTCGACGAAGCTTTCTAAACAGCCTGAAATTATTTGTTTTTGGCAAAACAATTAAGAATTCAGCCCTTCAAATAAGGTAAAAGAGCCGACCAGGACCACATTTTACTTTTCAAGTTGCTGAACGCGTTAACAAAAAAATATTAAATTTCGAAATATAGAATTTCAAACTTCGAACTTCGTAAGCCGATATCTATTTTTGGAGGCTAAAACGGAGATAGTACTTTGTTTAATTAAGCTTCAATTTCTACAAAAAAAGTGGGTTTTGTTCAATACCCAAAAATTTGTTAGCTGACCTAATCATGTGAAACAACTTCATAGCTTAAAAGGACATTAAACGGAAATGTGAAGCTTCTCAGGCCAAAATAATGACATATCAATTTTAAAAATCAAGTTATAACGAAAAAACTGTTTCGGATGTATTTCGGAGGATATAAAAATAAAAATTTCCGAAACCCTCTCAACATAATCTTTAAATTTAGGGGCGGACATTAGCACCTTTTTTCGACCCAGTCTAATGAACACCTTTTCCAGTACGAACTTCTCTAGTGATTGTTACTCATGCCCTTTTCTTGAGGAAACTGCCCTCCAGAAATGCAGTTCAGTTATCGAAGATAACAATTATTAACCGAGTGATCTCGTAAAATAGCATCGAAGTGAAGCGCTGCATAAGAAAAGAAGAGAGTAAAGATACATTCCTTGCAATCTTTTTTTTTGTCTAAACGGCCACTAAAGAAAAAATCTTTATATTTTAAGTCAACGCCAATTCTTAGCTTTGCTATTAAGGCAGAGGGAAGTAGAGGCCATATTACCTACACTTTTCAAGTGCACTAAATTATTTGAAGAATACACGAAGTTCTGATGAGTGCCTTTGCTAGGATCGAAGTAGCCTGAAAATTGGCAACTAGATGCTTAGTAATTAATTAGGGACTTCACAAGGTCTCCTATTCGTCGTATATTCTATGTTTAAACAAGTTTTATTTTCTAACAACAACTTAAAACTTTACAGTTACTGATGTGTGAAATATTTTCAGTTACAACAAATGACCATCCCACTGTGATTTAATGACCGTAGGTATGTATGTATATACACAACGGTCACTGTTCCAGCAGTGAAATAATGTTCAGTAGCATTTTGAGTTGTCATATTTTTGAATGATTGCCCTATTGTTGGCAGCTTATATTCATGTTCATGGTGGGTGGGTAAGAATGTATGTATGTATTTATGATTGTAAATATGAATAGTTATTTTGAAAAATTAACAATTGTGCGAACACCCACAGAGCTTCGTATTTAATAACCAAAAGGCATGCAATATTCAATTATTCGTTCAATTGTCTGTCCAACTACAAAAATTATTTGTATGTGACTGCACATGTATATACATATGCATATGTTTGATAAGGTATGTAAATTAATGCACATGGCCTTCTCAAGTGATATGAATTCAAGATGTGTGATAAATTTGCATATAGTTATGGAAACGGCATGGAAGGCTGTGAAAAGATGTTTAATGAAAGATGAGGTCACCCATTATCAAAAATCGTACAACCAATTAGTCAATCAGACATTTGGAAATGCGAATAGTTACTTGAAAATGAGAAAGCGTAATTTGAAATGAGATTATAAATTGTAAATTAGATTAGTCAGCTGTAAATTAGAAAGCGTCAAATGCAAAAGCGAAAGCGTTATATGGATTGAGAATAGACAATTGTAAATGCGAAAGCATCACTTCGGTATGAGAATAGTCACTTGTAATAAGAATAGTCAATTTTAAAATGCGAAAGCGTTATTCGTAATTGAGAATGGTGAGTTGCAATTGAGAATAGTGAATTGTAAATGCGAAAGCGTAATTTGGAAATGAGATTAGTCAATTTGTAAATGCGAAAGCGTCACACGGAAATGAAAAACAGTAACGTGTAAATGAGAAAGCGTCATTTGAAAATTAGAAAGCGTCAGTTGTAATTGAGAATAGCTACTTGTAAATGGGAAAACTTAATCATAATTGCGAAAGCGTAATATGTAAATGAGAATAGTCATTCGTAAATGAGAAAGCATCAAATGAAAATGCGAAAGCTTCATTTGTATGAGAATACGTAGTTAATTAAAAATAAGAAAGTATCTCTTAAAAGTGCAAAAGCGTCATATGGAAATGAGAATAGTCAAATGTAAATGCGAAAACGTTATATATAAAATAAAATTCGAAGACTTATTTGTTATTAAGAATAAAATTTGTCAATTTTATGTATAAGTATAATGTAATGTTCCCTCTCGTTACCCATTTCCCACCACTGTACAAGAACTTGGACTTCTCGCCCCATCGGGTTAGGGGGCTTAGAATAAACCCGCGGTAGGTATGCCTGTCGTAAGAGGCGGCTAAAATAACAAATTTATTCAAGGGGTTGTGTAGCGCTCTGGCTACCACGAACTCCCGATGGATGTAGGGGTGGGGGGCGGCAGCTATAGCCTAGAAGGTTGCGCGTGGTCATACCAAATAGTTCCCGAGATGGTCGGGCTAGTAGCTTTATAGCGCTTGTTACCAGGACGTATCGGATCTGCATCCTGCAAAGGCACGCCCAAATCGATAACTGTCCCCAAAGCATTCGGGGAGTGTCCTTATAGCTACAACAACAACAAAAACAACTTGGACTTCTCTTCAAAAAATGCAAACGGAGTCCGAAGTCCGAGGGACACAATGGGAATAAATAACAAAGCCTTATTAATACCTAGTGTTATTTTAGTGAAGTAAATAGTAGTTAAATACCACCCAAAAAGCTAACCACGGTTTTAAGTTATTTAAGCAATAAGTTTGGCTTTGCTTTCTCATTTACAGTGCCTATTCTCATTTCCATATGACGCTTTTGCATTTTCAAGTGACTATTCGCATTTACAATTGACTATCTCATTTCAAATGACGCTTTCACATTTACAATTCACTATTCTCATTTACAACTGACTATTCTCATTTACAAGTGACTATTCGCATTTCCATGTAACGCTGTCGCTTTTACAATTGACAATTCTCAATTGCAAATTACTCTTTTGCATTTACAATTCACTATTCACATTTACAACTGACTATTCTCAATTACAATTGACGCTTTCGAAATTAATTTAAAGTTTTCTAATTTACAAGTGACTATTCTCATATCGAAGTGACGCTTTCGGATTTACAATTGGCTATTCTCATTTACAATCTGACGCTTTCTCATTTACAACTGCAAATGCGTAGATCTTGTGTCTGTGCTGGAAGCAAAGGACTTTAGTACAATAGTAGTTCTTGCATATAATGCTCTCATTCCCGTTGGCGAAATGCAAAATCATAATTTGAGTCCATGCCATATTTCTAGAACTTTATTAACTAACTGCAGAGGATGAGAGAGGAGCTATCAAGACAAATACTTTCTCTTGTGATGTGTGATTATGAACACCATGACAGAACCATACAAGGTGGCAGCGCACGGTGACATACCTACAAGCATAAATAAATTTCCATGTACTTTGTTTTTGTAAATGGATGGACTTATGTTTAAAATCGTGCTACTGCCAGAATTTGAAATGTCAAATCATCAAAAAAATTACAAATCAGCTGTCACCGTGCTGCCCAACCTTGTATAGTTCCGCCATTATGATTTTCAAACGAAATCCTACAACAAAAATTATGTATGGTACACATAGAAAGAAAGTTTGAGTACACAGTTTACGGACGAGATGTTTACTGCTTACGCTTGGTTTACACTTGGTCAAATTTGACTACAACCTTAGCCATATCAATGAAAAACGGCTTGTCATACAAAGCCAAAAATCGTTTGGCGGTGGTTTTGACTAAAAAAAGACATTAAATTGAGCAAGAAGTAAAACCACGATTTTCCAACGTTATGGCAAATTTGACATTTTAGCATGGGTTTGACCACGCACTGCTTTTTCGACTTCTAGTCCGTAATATGACATTTGAGACCCCATCAGGCCACCAGGTAGCATAACACAGTTTTCGACGTCAGACATTTTCACCTAATGAAAACCACGCATTAGAGTACACCGAAAACTGATTAGCTGCCTAAAAACATCTCAGTCGCTGCGTTCACTCACCAGGAGGTGGAGTCGAATATTTTTCCGAAGCTCTTATCTAGACATGCTCTTGATAAACTAGAAGAAGAACTTTACTGTACGAATGATACTAAGACAGGAAGCATTTCTTGGGTTCGGCAAGTATCTAAAGGGCTGCTATGGCTGTGGGCCGGCCATATAAATAAATAAATGTAAGGTGCGATAAACCTCCGAAGAGATTTTAGGCCGAACTCTCTCTTCTAATTTGCGTCGTGCTCCTTTTTAATTTTTCTTACAAATTGCGGGACGCGAACGGCATCTGCAAGGCATATGAGTCTTCACTGAGAGCGCATCTGTCATGGCGACTCCGCTTAGAGAATTTTTCTTCTAATTGAAAATGCTTGTTTCTAAATTTTGATGTTGCTTTTCCCGGGGTGTGAACCCAGGGTCTCGGTGTGGTAGGCGGAGCACGTACCATCACACCACGGCGGCCGCCACATAATATGAAAATATGTGAATACATAAATACGCATGCTTGCTACATATATGTTACATACATATGGATATAGAAATGAAAATAGTAGTCACAAAACTGATTCTCATTCTTTCAGTTGCAAGCTCAGCTCATTCTCAATTTCTCTCTCCGCATGTAGTTGCCACACTTGATTGTTTCGAACAAAACTGTAATATAAATGTTTGACGATTCATTTAAAAAGAGAACTTGTAAGTCATAGAAAAGTAAAGAATCAAATCGCAAGAAGGTAATTCACCACTGGAGTAACTTTACATGTAATTCGGCAAGTTTTAATTTTCGTAACACTGTTAAGTTGAAACGATTCCAAAATAACTCAAACTTTTATTTGTCGAAACATCAACATTAGAAAAGGAAGTTTTGTTTATCTCATTAGATTCGTTCGCGTGAGTGAAATTCATAAAAATTTGAACAAAATGTTACTAACTTTGGAAAATCCTGCTTGTTCAAATAAATCTTATGCAACAAGAGGGCGAAATTTTGCATTTCGCTTTGACTAGAATCTGCAAAATTGTACCCGATAAATAGGTGTTCGGTATCTCATAATTTTTTGGAGAATAATTCAAAAAAGGGTTTTTTCGTTTTGTATTGATAACTGAAAAACTAGGTTTTATTATGTTTCCATTTGTGTTTTTTCGATCTGATGGTTTTCTTATTTTGGTGTTTTTCTTTTAACAAGTGGCACCATCGTCATAAGTACAAAGAAGAGGGCGCAGTGAGTGCAAAATTCTCTTTGAAATTTACTCATGTATTGACTGTTGATCGCTGTTGAAATGACCAGTGAAATCAGTTGTGTTAACAGAAAAATCAGTTAGATTGATTAGGAGTGTGTAAATTTTACAAAATTTTGTTAACTTAAGAGCTACAATTTCTCTTCTGTTGAAATGACTAAACTAATTTGTTCACTGACAAAGAACTCGGTCGAATTAACCATACTCGATTGATTTCACCGCATCTCCGTTAAGTCAAGAACAACAGAACCGATTTGCTGATTTACTAGCACCATTTCTTTCAGTGTAAGGATCGCTGTAAGTCATATGGTACTTGTAATAGTCCATTCAAATGCTCTTAATTCGTACATAAAAGTTTAAGGACAATAAAATGAAAACCATTTTTTTTGTTTTTGATGTTTGACATTTTAGTTTAGGTTGAAAAGTATGCTCGCAGTTTCCACTGATTTAGGTTTTTTTCTCTATTTAAGTAAAAATTTAGGTGAACTCAGCTTAAATGTGCAACTTGTGATAATATATCGATGGTTAAGAATCGATAATTTTTTGGAAAATCGATAGCCTTGCAACAACAAATCGATAATTTTTGATAACAAACCGATAACTCGGCGAAGAAAAATCGGTCACTCATTTATAACTTGTGTTACCCATACTATGAGCAAAGAAGTTTTCATTCACATCAATAAATATCTCTTACTCCGCGGCTCTTTTTTAAATTATTTCATCGTATTTGGAAGCGAATGATAAAATCTGCCCAGTATGAATTCTGTACTGATTGTAACCTTGTATATCTTCAATATTTACTTTATTTCAAGAACTTTTTTCACTATCCCTACCCGCAAAACACAACAAACTACAAAGATTTTAGAGTAAAATTTACAACACGACGGATTGGTTAAGTCTAATTATGTGAGTAAATAATATTTGATAAGCATTTGTGGCCTTTTTGCTGAAAATTGGCATTACATTAAACTAATGTGGCATAACTAAAACCTTGATTAAAGATGTGAACATGAGTACTTAAAATCTCTTTGCATATTAGTCATACATGGATGGGTTAGAGCTAAAACGGACAAAAAAAAAGAACTAAGTGACAAAACCAACAACAGCGCTCAGCAACAAAAAAAAACATGAGTGCATACTGAACGTTTAAAAAAATTACAAAATTTGCTAAACCAGTAAATTCCTTTGCTATTTTTTCATTATCTACTTGAAAAAAAAGCAATTAGACGCTGTTGTACTTTTGTTGTAAAAACTTGTTGATATTTTTAAACACTCATTGCCAAGTGGTTGCAGTACTGCGGCATCTACTTACTTATACGACTTTGGTGATGCAAAGTCGACCACAACAACAATGCACTAGAAACACTTCGAAAATTGCAAAGACAACAAAACCAACAACAACTATAATATCTACAACCGCTTAGTAAGACAAAAGAATATTTCGCAATTAACATAAAATTTGTTTGTTGAATATGGCAGCGCGCACAAACTAAGCCAACTAAGCGCGACTTTAAAGCATGAAGGCTCGCAGCTTATTCAATGACAACATGTACCAAGACAACGACAACAACAACATCGTGGAAAAATAACAACAATGCACTGTGTACACTATAACAGTGGGGTATAAAAAATTTCAATTTCATTTGTCATTTCGTCACGTTCAGTTTTTGTTGACCATAAAAACCGACAAAACAACGATGAGCTTATGGACTTTGATGGACGTCGATTAGCCGACGAAAGACTTGACCAGCCGTAGCACTGCGCAGAACTATGTAAAATACAAATGCATCAACGTTTCACATATTCTTCAGGTGCATGTAACGTATCCCATCTTACGTGTTGTTTGGTAGGGCGCATGAAAATCTCGTACATAGCGCGCGAAACATGAGGTATGGAGAGGCCAACAGTAATACAACTGTTTAAAAATATTTATCTATATGTATATAAATAACAACAAGTTGTTGTTGTCATACGAAGGGCTTACTTGTTGTGCCGCATGTGGCGGTAAAAATACACGCAAAACTCAGCGCGCTCGAGGTTGTTGGAGCTAAGGGCGTAAACGTCAAGGGTAACGCTTTTAGTGATGTAGTAGCTGCTAATCCATGTGTATGTGTTATAAATGTATATATATAGTTTTCTAAGTATATTAGCCTTTGCTGCTAAGCTAAGTACTGCTAAAATGTGCATGTATACCTGCGTGCACAAAAATAGCAGCAAAAATTATTAACAAATTTTATCAGTTATTAATTTTTACATATTTTTTGAGATCACGGGTTCGAATCGAGCTCAAGGCCTTAACAATAATTATTTGTCATTATAGCGACGAAAAAAACACACACTTCACAAGATTTTTCCACGCCTTGATTAGTGCGCCTCCAGCGGAACATTTTTTGACAGGTATCTTACTGCATTCGGACGCTAAAAACGTTTAAAATCTCAGTTCTCTAGCTTAACGTGAAATCATATAGTAACTACTAAAGAAATTTCAAGTTGTACCTCAAGTGTACAAGTCTCTTAGCGCCCACACCTTTCGTTCTATTTTCTAAATACCGCGATCAAAATGCCTCTTAGCGAAACTTTTTGTGACAGGTATTTCACACTTTTGGCCTCTAAAATATGTTTAAAATTTGAAGCCACAAGCTTTCCGGGAAGTTCCATTTTGTTGAACGGCTAAACAATTTAAACAGTCAGGCATCAATTAAGTAAGTACAGTGTAATTTTTGTTGCTAGTTTTATGCACACAGGTGTAAGTACATATACATATATTTGTTGCACTTTATTGTATTCGTCTCGTCTCGCCCTAATGAAGTACCAAAAACCCCATTTATTTGCAATTAAATTGTATGTATGTATTTTTGGAACTGGGCTCAATCATTTTGAGCTAGAAATATTTTACAGTTGATTGTTCTCCTCCCAACCCCTTTTTTTTGCCTTCGTTTTAATTAGACCTTGAGCTTCATTTTGTTTACCACAACTGTTGGTTAGTTTGGAAAACATTCCATTAAAAAACTCCCTCTCTTAGAACTCTTTTGAAAAAACGCTATATCTTAGAATTCAGTTGAAAATAGTCCTATCTCAGATTTTTTCTATAAACGCCCTATCTAATGTCAATATTAATTGTACTCATACTCAGATAATGTATTTTTGAAATAAATTCTGAAATAGAAAGTTTTTGAATAAAATTCTGTTCGTCAAACGAATTTTAAAATTCGCCCTATTCATTTCTTCTAACTTATGTTCTACAACGGTCCCAGTGGTAACAGCGCAGAAGGAGTTGTTTGCTTTGATCTCTCCAGACTGGCTAGTAAATTACATTCTGTGGACATCAGCAAACACCATGTGACAAAGGTTGTGGCAGAGAGTGTGGTTAGGAAAAGTGACGAGAAGAGTTCTTTAAAATCACAGAAGGATTTTCGGAAAGTAAAACCTAAATGCCCTCTTGATCACTGTACCTGACAGAGGATTGTCAAAAAATCAAAGCTATTCAGCGTACAGCTTTTGAGCTCCGAGGGTGCAAGGCGTGGCTCGATACCGGCGTCCAAAGCTTCCGAGAGGACTATAAACTATCTACATACTGCTAGTGATATTACGAACATGTAATATGATGCTATACTCAGGTCCATATTATGTGGAATGATTGTATGATGAATAATATGGAACGTAATAAAACTATAGGCTCATTTTGTCATGCCTAGATTACAGTGCAGTTGTTGTGCTTGTAGAACACTACATAAACTCCCGAATGGTTTGAAAAGTGTTATAAGCTCTGATATTTCTTATGTGGATAGAGATACGTTGAAGCTTTAAGTTATTCCACCTCCTCCTACTTGAATATGCTTAAAGATTATTTTGTTAAAAGACTCACCCACGGAGGTTAGGTTGACAATTATGTGGTATGCCAGACTTGAGCTATTTCATACGTTTTTGTTGAAAAATCTATCACCTTGAAACAAAGATGATCTGGTAACCTTAAATTTTCCAATATATCAATACCAAGAGAGCGCCTGGAGGAAGAATAAGGACTAAATTTTAACATTTCTCTTCGGGTGAGGGGAGTCCCAAACTCAAAAGTTGATTGACAGCTGTAAAAAAGCGGAGCGGCATGAGGCTTAAGATCGACCAGAGCATTGTTGCATACGAGATGAATTTAAACGGTGCTCGTTTGCTATGGTTGTTATTGTATTAAAAAAAAACAAAACAATCAGCAAAGCTTAAGGCGAATAATACTGATTTAATCCTTTCCGGATATGGAACCGCCGCGCTTTGGTTTGTCTCTTCCCTTCGGTTTGTCTCCTCTTATTGTTCTCTGAGACGTATGGAGCAAAGTAGAAGAATGATAGTATTAGCTCGTGGGTGTCTCTTCCCTTTGAGACACCTGCGATTGAAGTCCCTAAATAGTGAATACTCATGGCAGTAATTTCGAAAACGGTTTCTATGCTCTCGACGTCAGCTTCCCAAGATCTCTTGGAATTCGATTTGAAAAAGTTTTGAGCACCCTACTCTTCGCCGCAGCTAAAGCTGCATAGTAGCGGAATAATGCAAAGCAAAGGCCTGATGTGGGCTGATATTCACATGTACTAACAATGTACAGCAGCGAACATGAAAATAGCAGTTGAAATTTTATCAAATTGTCAATTTAATTTTTTTTCTACTTTCGCTAGTTTAAGAAAAAAGCTTTCATTACTGAAACTATGCAAGACAATTTCAAAAACGATTTTAAAAAAATACGAAAATTCCAAAAAATTTTACGAAGATGTCGAACTTTTTATTTAGAGTTTTCAGAATTTTCTTAAGTATGCTTAAAAACTGCAATCATTTTGTGTTTCTTAAAGTGCAAATTATAAGAAGCTCTCAAAATTCCTATTGATTTTGAACAATTTTTTATTCCGCTTTTTTATTTTTATATGAAAGTCTCTCTAGAAAAAAATTGTCAAAAATCAATACGAATTTTGAGAGACCTATAACTTGTTTTTGTTAGATCAAAGTTGTCTAGGCTTAAAAACTACATATTCAAAAAAATTCAGAAAACTTAATAAAAAGCTTGGAATTTTCGTAAAATTTGCTCGGGTTTTCGAATTGTACTAAAAACGTTTTTGAGATTGGCTTGCAAAGCTTCACGCATAAGATTTATTGAAATTTTTTCTTGAATTATCGTAAATAAAAGCATTAAAAATTTAATTCACGAAGTTTGTTAAACATTTGCACTGCTACTTTCATGCTCGCTGCTGTATGTATGTATGTATGTATAGATTTGTTTACGTGCATTACAGTGGCAGTTGTTAGAAGTCAAGATAGCTAGATTTGTGTCTGTGGTGTTTTAAAGCTTTGAGCTTTCAAGTAAGTTGGCGGCTCCACGTAGCGCTTCGTTGGCCACGACAACCCAACTCCTTTAGTATGGCAAAGCCAACAACGGTGCAAAGCAGCGCGGCATCTTTGAACTTTTGCGCTCCAACACTTTAAATAACAAAAAAACAAACAGAGAGTTTACTAAGGATGCAAAAGAAATAGAAAAAAATGCTGATATTTTAGACTAAAAAGTACATTTTCAAAGCGCATATGCGGTTCGCATGTGGAACAGTTGTTGTTGGGTATTAATTTTATTTAAATTCATTTCATTTGTAGCACTGCGCATTCGCTCAACTTGCCGCAAAATATATGCTACATAAATTTCTGCATTTCAACTTTAAAATGCAGAGCAACAGGAACGACTGCCCAACTGCTGGTCCCGCGTGCTGCTGGTAGATTAGGTGGTGTCCGGTGTATTGTGGTACTGATGCCCCATCAGCTATATACATACATATGTCATTGTAACATAAAAGTTCACTTTTTAATTGCCCGCTTTGACGCGTTCGAAAAGACATTGGACTGGCATTTTTACGAGCGAATATGGTAAATGTGAGCGCGCGCAAATCTGCAACACCACCATCACCGTTTTCGCCGTCGTCTATGTAAATGCTTGCATCAGGTCAACATAAAATGCAAATCAAGTTTAAGCTTAAGCCAGCATCGAAGTATATCTCGTATATCTCCTCTACCATGTACTTGGAGCCCTATTGCGCATGCGCGCATTAAGCTGAATACTCTTATTATCACCTCATTATAGTTTTCCTCAGTCGAATTAATTTTATAGACAGTACTTGAACTTGAAACATGTTCCCTCGAAATATTTGTAATATAATGGAGATAATATTAACAACAACATGTAACTGGACAAGAAGTTCAGGACTCGGGGTCAATCCGGAAAACTGTACTTGTTCTCTTCACACGAAAAAACAACACGCTGGATCTGATATATGGTAGTTTTACAGGATAGAAAACTGTTCTGCAGAATATAACTGGCAGAGCGAGTAAAGAAAGCAACAACACCGTTTTTCTCCTATGAGCAATTGGCACATCTAGTGGTTTTTCTGACAAAAGTAGTACTTTGGATGGATACAGCCGTTGTACGTCGAATTATAATGTATGATATTCTGATTGATTGCCGGCACTCAAAAAAACAACGCATCTCAAATGTTTCCGAAGAGTGCAGGCGAGCTCGAAGTTTTCCGTTAGCGGCACTCTTTGTCTGCACGCCAACGGAGGCGTCCAACGTTTTGCTGCATCTGCCACCAATGGATTTGGTGGGAAGAAAGTAGCCGTTATCCTAGCCCCACGAGATAGTAAACCGGCAGTTGGAAGAATGGAGGAAGTGGTTATGCTACGATTTGAGCACCAGTGCCCCAGTTTCAAACCAATAAATAAAATAAATAAGCGGCGCGGTTTACTCCGAGGAGATTACGGCTGAGCTTCTCCTCCAATTTGCGCCGTGCTCTTTTAATTTCACTTCAAATTGCGGGACAGGACCGATTATATCGAATTCGAACGGCATCTGCAAGGCAGATGAATTTTCACTGAGAAGCTTCCATGGCAGAAATATACTCTGAGCTCTCTGCAATAACTGCCGAAGGGCGACCCCATCAGAATTTTTTTACGAATGGAAAAAATTTGCTTTGCCCATGTCTTGAACCCACGACCTTCGGTGCGGTAGATGGAGCGCGCTACCATCACACTACCGCGGTCGCAAAACCAAATACTGGCTGCATTATACTCAGTACCTGGGCGACCGAGCTTTGCTCGGCAACGTTTCGTTGTGCTGGCAACGTTTCTTTTTTTAATCTCGAATAGATGGCAAACCTTAAATGGCAACCCTACTCAAAAATGTCCCTATTTTAATGCGGAGTGAAATACCTTTCGTTTGATACCCATATCGGCATATCTCATGCAATTTTTTTTTAATTCGAATAGGTGGCAACCTAAATGGAAACCCTATTCAAAAATATCCGATTGTAATGCGGAGTGAAATACCTTCGTTTGATACCCATATCGGCATATCGCTATGCAATTTATTCTTATTCGTAATAGGTCGGCACCCTAAATGGCAACCCTACTCAAAAATGTCCTTATTGTAATGCGGAGTGAAATACCTTTCGTTTGATACCATATCGGCATATCTCATGCCATTTTTTTAATTTCCAATAGGTGGAAAACTGTGAAACATTCTGAGTGGCAACACCTAGGTAGAAAGTCTTAGAAAGTGATACATTATCTCTGTGCCACATTTCATTTAAATCGGTTGAGCCATTCCCGAGATCGTTCGGCTATACAAACAAACAAGAATTGCTCGTTGAAGTTATGAGATATCAACATGTTAACTAGACAAGAATCGGCAAAATGGGAACGTATTGATGGGGAGGTAGGGGCTGGTATCTTTTTTCCGGGCCTGAGACTAGAGATCTTCTTTGCCTTCGACCGTTGTAGTGTATATCAATCAAAAACAAGTAGATTCTTTGTTAATATAAACCACTTGGACCTGTGACTTAGGACGGAAAAAGTGTGAATATTCTTGGACAGGCAGGCTTTGCTCAAGGCCGTGAAATCATATGTTGACAACACAAAGTCGATCACTGAATGCCGCAGATGTCTGAAATGAGACGGCCAGCACTTCAATATCAACTTTATATGGGTGCCTGGATGCATAAATTTAAGACAACTGTAGAGCTGATGAGCTGCCCAGGAGGGGTACGTCCGCCCATATCCTTCCGTGAATTTAAATTACGTGCTACCACGAATACTTTGAGGAGGGCAAAATATACTTGGTTAGCGCAGATACATGCAAATCAATGTTGGTTTGACCTCCTATAATAAAGGAAGACTGACAGCCTTTTGACCTTAAATAAGTCGAAACTATAGATACTGGTCTCGAAATGTTCTCACGGCACTAAGATTAGCATCGAATCCTGCGAATCAAAAATTGCCACGACCTTGCTATGAAAAGGGATGCACAACACCCTTTTGATCCTGAATAAGTAGGGGCTATAATCGCTGGTAAGGGTTCTAACTAGATCCTGTTTAAAAAAACTAACGCCTATAGGATCCACGATTACCGACGCAACTGCAGATGTATTGAGGAGGATGAAAGTCTGTAGAATATGCTGTGCACTATCGGTACCCAGTAGAAGGAGGTAAGCTACTCTCGGTCGAAGGTGATTGTTAAATTTATTGATTTCTCGAAGTGAACGTTTCGCGTAGCTGTTGCAGTAAGGACAAACATACTGTTTAGGACATCACAATGGACCCATGACCACTCCTTTTAACCCAAAACAATCTAAGCTTACAGCGGCTTTGGATATAGGTCCACTTCCAAACAAGTTTCCGAGGCTACCTTTATCTTGTGTGCCAGCTTTCCGACAATCTTTCACTAGTCTGTCTCTTATGGCGAAAGATCTAATTGGGAAACTCCAAACTCCACTTCGAATACATACATATATTGCCCTTGTAAGCTCATCACCATGCAGGTCCTTTTGAAGTCCTATGACCTGAGTATTAGACTGGGTACAATATGTTATGTATCACCATCTTTTGAATGAAACGGCGGCCGTCCACAACGATTTCAGAGTTAGTTGAAAATAAGTAAACTTATGTGTTTGTGAGGTGGGTTTTGCCAAAGCCCAGGTAACACTCGGTTAACTCACTGTCAAGCAGAAGTCGCAGCGACAGACTGAGTCGGGGATAGCTCCTAGGAGGGTATTGATCGGTTATCGATAACAGTCGGGTAAACGATCGTAAGATTAGCCGAAGATCTGAGGTTGTAATTTCTTAAGCAGCTTGCAAAGATTGTGGCAGCAACACTGGGGCACTTGCGATATGTCGTTGGATGTCAAAGGTTCACGGTAGCAATGGGATTATTGAGACAACAACAAACTGAGCGGAGGTATGCTTGAATGTGAGGGTGAAGGGGGTTCCAATGGCGATACTTAATGTTGGTTCGCTGAATACCCTCGCCACCAAATTTGTATGAATGCCCATGTTGTTTAGCGCGCTGCTGTATTATAGTCTGGTTTTAGCCGAAGGTGTGTGGATCTTACTTTTACAGCGCAACGTTGCATATTAGGAACTTAGTTTTAAACAGGGACGAGGATAATTTCTCCATAGGACCATATTTCCAAGAAACTATAGCCTGGGCTCATTATTTATTGTCTTCTTCGGGATTCGTATAGGATCTTTTCAGAAAGTTGTCTGGTTCTTTATGGTTTCAGTACGTTTCTTTTTTTAAGTGTTATAGGTATCAGTTTGATAACAAACTTATGAGCGTCTATAACACATCGATAACTTGTCGTTAACAAATCGTTTCATTCCGATACAAATCCATAATAAATTCGATTAAAAAACGATTTCTCATCGGTAACATTTCTTATCGATAACAAATTGATAACTCGTCTTGGATGACTTGTATTTATCTCCTCGACAGCACGCCGGCAAAAAAGCGACAGTAAACAGGTAGAAAACCGATAACTCGCCGAAAGTGACTGGGTAACACCCTCATAAATCGCCGATAACAATCCGATAACTCGACGATAACAGTTGTTTACGATAAGGTGCTTTGAACACTTCGACAGCGTGTCATCCGGCTTCGGTTTTGGGTTATCATCTTTGCTTTTCCCTCCCCTCTCTTAGTTTCTTCTTGCCTACCTCCCACCACTTCCCCACATTACGCCTACACTTAGGCTTTCACTTACATATATTTTTCACATTCGTTCTTATTACGGGTCCCGAAGATTTCACTGAGATTAAAGAATAAAATGCGCTTAACAAAGCGAAGCTCATTGACATTGATGACAGGCGCGCGCATATAGATATTGAGCACCCCAAAAAATATACAAACACTTTCCCACACACACCGCCTGCGGCATTGAAAGTGATTGGCGGTGCTATGAGCGCTGTGCGCGCATGCTCATTCTGCTGCAAACTTAAAGTGTCCATAAACTAATTTGCCAAACTGCCGTGTTCGATTGGAATGTGTTGCACTCGTTTCTCTGCTTAGCACAGCTATGTTCAACTGCGTGGCTATACCTGAATGCATTTTGCAGGGTGGAGTTTAAATGCTGGGGTGGTTCGAAAAAGCTTTGATACTCCGCTGTGAAAAATTTTCTGTCATAATATTTTTCAGATCGCGGGTTCGAATCGAGCTCAAGGCCTAACAATAATTTTTTATCATTATTATTGTTATGATAAATTTTTTCTCAATTGATCAGTAGGCCGATATAACAACAAAATTGTTAATACATCCCAGAGCACGGGGAAAAAAGTGTCAATAAAATATGAAAATATGGCAGCATTGCCATCAAACAAGTCCAATTTTCACTTCCATTCTGCAACAGATGTCGCAGTGTTGTGAATATCAATTGGCACGAACCAGAATAGAAATAGGATTAATGAAGACAAACAAAAAACCGCTGTGATGGCTGAATGGTTATAGCAGCGGCGCCTAAACTTGCCGATGAAGGAATTTAGCAGTTCCCGAAATGGATCTATACAACGAGCTTTGGCAGTTATTTAAATTTTTCTTTCTTCTATTCTAATTAAAAAAAAATTTTCAATTAATAAAAAATTTATCATAACAATAATAATGATAAAAAATTATTGCTAGGCCTTGAGCTCGATTGGAACCCGCGATCTTACAAATCAGTAAGCGATATAACAACAAAAATTCATAATATTTTTCATTTGACCGACTCGTCAGCTTATAGCTTCCATGAGAATGCGCTACTGAAATACGAAAGTGTAAGTGGAAGCCTGAGAAAATACACTATGTTGAGGCGGATAGACAAAATAATACGGATTTTAGATACTACCAAATCTATTTATCTACTATCTTCCATTTACTGAAGTCATTTGATTTAAAAATATAAGGATTTTAGTGTGCCCAACATTGGGTTACAGAAAGAGGGAAATGTTCTCAGTATGGACTTCGATGTTTTTTCCACGATAGTTAAGTACGAGCATCGGAACCAGGAATGATATCCGTTCAACTGCTATTGAGTTCTAAACAAAACCTTGGTTTGATCTTTGCCCAAGAGGAGAATTTGTTCTACCTACATTTGTCTCACGTTTCACGTTTCGCTGCCCACAATAGATGCTCCTTCACTTCAGTTACGTAATAATTTCGTCCGCATATTCTTTCCTGTCTTCAACGAAACTTTATTTTTTACTACCTCCCCATTCGGTTTTTTCTTCTTATTGATCTTACAAAAGTGGCTGTATTGTCTCCTGCCTTTTGAATTGTCAGACTGAATGTCTCAAAAATATGTAACTCCCGCACTTACCGACATCAAAACCCTCATATTTTAAGCAAACATTTTCAGAATATAACGATTTTACTCACAACACAAGGGCGTAGAAAGTGTAGAGGAAAGTGGGAAAAATGCCCTGCCTTACAACTTCGACTGTGATGTATGTAGATCCAAGTAAAATAATTAGCAGAAGGATCAGGAGATATAGGGAGTTCAAGCTGAGCGATGAAATCGTTAAATATAAAATATGTCCTGCCTCGCCAGATAATGCTCCAGTTATACGGATTGACAGAGGTATTTTACAACATACTAGCAGTGCCGGTAGACTTTGTTCTGCCCTAACTTTGGTTTATCTGCATGATTTTTAAAAGGTTTTTACCCCCATGCCTCTCTTCCTACCACCCCTCTCCCGCTCCCCGCTCTCTTCTTCCGCCTTCCCTTTTCAACAAAGTATGTGTGGAATGCATTCGCTGACGCGCCAAAACGTTGGTTCAGGGAGCAAACAAACAAATTAATTTTTTCGAAATAATTTCATTTTTCTCTGATTAAGGATGGGCGGGGAAGAGGCTTTGGTCCTACAATCGGAAAATGTTTTCCATCAAGATGTAAGATCTCCCAACGGGTTGGGGCAACTGGGAAATATGGGCATCTTTAGTACCAGGTTCCAGCATAAAGAGATACACCAAACCACTTGGCTGTCTCCTGATTGAAGAACACGAAACCATATTGACCATATTGATCGATTGTGGACATGCCCTGGATGTGGCACTCAAGATATTTACATGCATGCATCAACTCCTGTGTATAATATGGTCGGATAAAGCGCATGCCTCAAGATTGGAGTTTAGGTGTGCTCTGCCTAGTCCCAAGAAAAAACAATTCCCCAATCCGTGCCAATTATCGCGAAATCAGCCTGCTTTAATATCGCGTATAAGGTTTTAATAAGCGTACTGTGAGAAGACGGAAGCCGACAATCAACGAACTGATCTTACCATTGCAGTTTCGGTCCTGGTAAATCTTCTATACGATATTCACAACGCGCCAGGTCTTGGAGAAGACTCACAATGGGAGAATCGACACTGACTATCCTTTTGTCGGCTTTGAAGCAGCCTTTGACTGCGCGAAAAGAAGCTACATGTATGCAGCTATGTTCGAATTTAAGTTCCCTGCAAAGTTAATAAGTTAACACCACCAGCGCCGTAAGAATTGGGAAGAACCCCGCCCGAGCCATTCGAAACCAAACGAGGATTCAGACAACACGATTCGCTTTCGTGCAATTTGTTTAACATCATGCTGGAGAAGATAACTCTAGCAGCAGAACTGAAGCGGGATGGTTCAAACTATTATAAGAGCGTACAATTACTAGCGTATTTTGATGACATTATGATATTTGGGAACCAGCATTAACACAAAAACAACGTCAGCTTGTAAATCAAACGGAGAATAACTTTTGCCAACAAGTGATACTTTGGACTGAGTAGGCAATTGAAACGTGAAGATCACAAAAAATCACGCTTTACAATCATCATACCTGTCCTGACGTATGCCTCGGGATCGTGGAAGGTGTTGAGAGAAGATGAGATGACTCTGGTAGTGCACGAGAGAAAAGTTATCCGGAAGATTTATTGTTCTCTCCGTTATGCCGAAGGAAGGGGGAGACCTCCAATCAGTTGGGATAGGCAGGCGGAGGAAGACTTGACCTCTCTTGGTGCTACCAATTGGCATCACTTATCGCGAAACAGGGATGGCTGGCGTGACTTGATAAGAAATGGCAAAAATCGCTTAAGCGTTAAAGCGTCATTTGATGATAATGATAAGAATCTTACGGACCGGCCGTTCACTAACGGTGGAAGACTGGCTACACCCATGTACATATATCTTAAGAATGAATGCTGTGTGACTAAGCTTGCATATCTGCCAGACGCGCTGACGACTTCGAAAAGTTTTATAGTGGATGGAAAATTACGACAAGGCCAATTTGTTTGCACCAATTGCACATACCATACATTCATACACACAGAGCACAAACATATATATAACAATATCTTTTAAAGACCATCAAACGTCCTGTTGACCACACTGCCGTTGTGTTATAATTTATTTAATGACGCCTTTTTGTTGTGCCCGATAAGCGATCACACCGATCAGCTTAGCGATCAACTAAAATCATGGATCTCGCAGACGCATCGTCGGCGGCATCGATCAGTGATGATTTTTTATACTCAGCTGAGCAGAGCTCACAGAGTATATTAATTTTGTTCGCATAACGGTAATCCGTAACGGCATAAACTAATCGAGATAGATATAGACTTCTTTATATCAAAATAATCTGGATGAAAAAAGAAATTCATTTAGCCATGTCCGTCCGTCCGTCCGTCCGTCCGTAAACACGATAACTTGAGTAAATTTTGAGATATCTCGATGAAATTTGGTATGTAGGTTCCTGGCAGCTCATCTCGGATAGCTGTTTAAAATGAACGAAATCGGACTACAACCACGCCCACTTTTTCGATATAGAAGATTTCGAAAACCCGAAAAAGTACGATAATTCATTACCAAAGACGGATAAAGCGATAAAACTTGGTAGACGAGTTGAACTTATGACGCAGAATAGAAAATTAGTAAAATTTTGGACAATGGGCGTGGCACCGCCCACTTTTAAAAGAAGGTAATTTAAAAGTTTTGCAAGCTGTAATTTGGCAGTCGTTGAAGATATCATGATGAAATTTGGCAGGAACGTTACTCCTATTACTATATGTATGCTTAATAAAAATTAGCAAAATCGGAGAACGACCACGCCCACTTAAAAAAAAAGCTTTTTAAGTCGAATTTTAACAAAAAATTTAACATCTTTACAGTATATAAGTAAATTATGTCAACATTCAACTCCAGTAATGATATGGTGCAACAAAATACAAAAATAAAAGAAAATTTCAAAATGGGCGTGGCTCCGCCCTTTTTCATTTAATTTGTCTAGAATACTTTTAAGGCCATAAGTCGAACTAAAATTTACCAATCCTTGTGAGATTTGGCTTGTGCATAGATTCTATGGCGATAACTGCATTTTGTGAAAATGGGCGAAATCGGTTGAAGCCATGCCCAGTTTTTATACACAGTCGACCGTCCGTCCGCCATTAACACGATAACTTGAGCAAAATCGATATATCTCAACTAAACTCAGTTCACGTACTTATCTGAACTCACTTTATCTTGGCATAAAATATGGCCGAAATCCGACTGTAACCACGCCCACTTTTCCGCTATCGAAAATTACGAAAAATGAAAAAATGCCATAATTCTATATCAAATATGAAAAAAATAATGAAACATGGTAATTGGATTGGTTTATTGACGCAAAATATAACTTTAGAAAAAACTTTGTAAAATGGGTGTGACACCTACCTTATTAAGTAGAAGAAAATGAAAAAGTTCTGCTGGGCGAAATCAAAAACTCTTGGAATCTTGGCAGGAATACTGTTCGTGGTATGACATACATAAATAAATTAGCGGTACTCCACAGAAAATGTTCTGGGTCACCCTGGTCCAAATTTCGGTCGATATCTCGAAAACGCCTTCACATATACAACTAACCCTTTTAAAACCATCATTAATACCTTTAATTTGATACCCATATCGTAGAAACACATTCTAGAGTCACCCCTGGTCCACCTTTATGCGATATCCTATAGAACTAAGCCCCACTCTCTTTTAAAACACTTTTTAATACCTTCCATTTGAAACCTATGTCATACAAACACATTCCAGGGTTACCCTAGGTTCATTTTGCTAAATGGTGGTTTTCCCTTATTTTGTCTCCAAAGCTCTCAGCTGGGTATGTAATGTTCGGTTACACCCGAACTTAGCCTTCCTTACTTGTTTTGTTTGCCAATGTTGTTGAGTAATTTTTGCTTTATCTTCAGCAATACATATTTCATCATCGAGCGCAAGATCGAATGCTGTCAGTGGGATGTTGATGCAAATTTATGATCTACATTCGTTTCCTTCGAATGCAATTGGAAATGAGTATATCTGTTGTTGGCAGCAGTAGTGGCGGTGGAAGGAAGCTACTGCACCTCTTTACGTATTGCGATGTCTTTGTCGGTTGGCGTGGACTGGCCTATTCGTTTATTTATTTTTAATATTTTTGTTCAATAGCAATAATCATAAAATGTTGTAAATGTGTTTTTAAATAGTGCGATTAAAATAATATATTGCTTGCGCTTTTAAATCTTGAAAGAGAGATACCTACAGACCACTGAAAGGGTTAGTGTTGTTAGGGAAAATAACTTGCCTAAACATATTTTCGAGAATTTGAGTGAGTGCATGCGTGATTGACATATTTATGGAGCACAAAAGTAATATGCCGCTAATATTGCTGGAAATTCTTATTATATGCGGAGTTTTATTTTTGTGAACACGATGTGCCGCAGAAAAGTTTATTTTAGAAATCAGTATGTATTGTATCGTATTTGAAACAAAAAAAACATTCGTCTTATTTAGCTATATCTCACGAATAATTCTATCCTACCACTTCTTCTCTATCTCCCTTTTGCTTACTCTGTCTTTATAAATTTCTCTCTCTCTGTCTATATAAATGTCCCTCTCTCCCTACATCTTCTCCCTCTCTCTACACTTCCTCACCCTCTCACTCTCTCCTTCTCGAATATCTCTTTCTCCCAATACTTATCCTTTCCTCTCTTTTCTACCTTTCCCGAACTCTCTCCACGTCCCTGTAGATTTTTCTATATTCTTACCTCTCCGTTTCTTTTTCCACTTTTACTTGCACTTCAACATGAAAAGTGTCCCACTTATTAACCTTGGCAAAGCTCCAGTTGAACTAAGTTCAAGTAATTACAGCGCAAATAAGGTCACTGGTATGAAAGTATTTCAAATAGTAACCTTGGCAAAAATATGAACCGAGCGTTGAACCATATTTCAAACGAAGCGTAAAAAAAGACTGTTTAAAATAGGTCGGGCCACTTCCCGACGGAAATGTTACTTCAAAAATAAAGTTAAAAGTAGACTTTTCGTAGTGTCGTTGAAACACTTCTAATCAGGGATCGCAATGGTTACGACTTTTAAAATAAAATTCAAAATTTAGTAGTTATTTTTTGACTCTAACCATACGAAAGATTATTTCCGCCGTATCTTACAAAAACTTTTTGGTTGCTACATACTTGGGATTCTTTTCGTGACTAATTCGAGATTTGCCTTTGGTAGAATGACCCAGATTTCGCAACTACATATTTCAGAATCATCTCGGAACTGTTTGCGATCGATTCCGTACTGTTACAGATCCGTTTCGGGACTGTTCCCGGAACTATTTTGGAATCAATGTGTGATTATTTCAGAATTGTTATCGCGATCAATTTGGGAAATTTCAGAATTATCTGGGATCACTTCTGATCGTGTTCGACACTATCCCAGAACCGTTTTGGATTATTTTGAGACTATTTCGGAAAAACTTCAGCACTGTTTTGGAACCATCGATTTGCGACATTTTGTAAATAATTTCAGTAGTGTTAAGATGTTAAGGGGTCTTTAAAATTCCAATTTTAATAGTCGTCATAGGGTAGTCTGTGCTTGAAACCCCTTTCAATACGCTGGGACATCAGAAAAAAAGATATAACGAATTAACACGCTCATGACCACTACTATGCCTTTTTTAAAAAAAGTACACCCAGGAGCCATAAGCTTGTACGTATGTTTCTATTGGAACCAAAATTGGATATTCTCTGACATGTGACCCAGAAGATGTGACTTCACAAAACTTTCTCACATTTGTCCTAAACCGCCTTTAATGTAGCCAACCTAAGGATAATGTGTTTTCAATATTATATGGTAAAATAATATTCGCTCCTGTGCGAACTTCATATTTCTGAAAGCAAATCCGAAATAAGCCCGTAACAGCCCGAATAGATCCCGAAAACAGACTTAAAATTATAGTGAAATCGCCTTGCGGGAATACTGAAATGATCCCGAAATGATCCCAAAATCGTTCAGAAATTGTTCCGAAGTCATCTAGAAGAGTCCGAAGTCATCCTGAAATAGTTCTACTATTCCGAAAACTATCCCGACACAGTACAAGAATAATCTAGAAATAGTGCTGAAAACAATCTCAAAAGGGCCATGAATGATCACAAAATAGTTCCAGAAGAGTTCTAGCATGATCTCTAAATAATACCAAAATGATACTCAAAACAAGCTCGAAACGGTTCTGTTTCGAGGGTGCTGAATTTCCTCATCTTTCGTTTTCTAGCTATCTCTAATTATAAAAAGTCAAAAAACTAGTTTTGAGTTTTATTTTTACTAGTATATTACCTTTTCTATCTCAATGGCATTAAAATAAGAATTTACGGATATGGGTCTGGATTTTGTCTAAACACTTTTCAGAGCGCTCGATGTCTAATACTTAGATGGAGAGTACATAATAGAAATTCTTAATGTAAAAATTTCTGCAATTCTTTCCAGTGTGTAACGCAAGTAAATCCATGTCATTGCAATGTCACGGCAACAAATAATTAACACCAGAAACCACAAAATGAGTAGCAAACAACAGAGAATAGCTAAAGAAAAGGATCACATAGCCTGCAAAGGGGCAAGCTAACTGATGATTACGGTATTTTAGACCACCCACATGACACCCCCACAGATACTAATGGAATTTTATAAATATGCAGGTAGTTTTTTACTTGTTCCAATTTAGTTAGGTGACTTAAACAGTAGAAAACAACAACAATATAGCAACTGGTCAGCACGAACAACTTCGATGACATAAACCGCTCAGCAGCATGTAACGGAAATGCTTAAAATGAATGTATTGAAACAGATCATTTTTGTCGCCTGATTAGGCCGTAACGAATCATACTGTTCCGCTATGTTTAACTATCTTTACAGGTACTTTAGGAAGGGTCGAAAAACAGAGGCTCCTGGAAACAAAAATTGTATGGAATATCTCCTTAATATATATAAAATCAAAAGTCATAAATTCTTCGAGCAAAACAGCTGATCTACTGGGATGATTTTCCTAATTCAATTCTTAGAAAAATATATGTCCGCCCAGAATTTACAAAGTGTATTTTTAATAGTAATTTTAATAATAACATGTTCAATTTTACAACAGAGCCAGGCATTTCGTAATATGTTTGCCTTGCAACAGTTTAAGCTCGCAGAAAATAAACCAACATTACATTACTCTCCAATCTTCTCTTTTTTAAGCTCATTTAGAACGGCGACATTGTGAAGAAGGGCAGAGGAAAATAGAGTGTTAACAGAGGAGAAAATGGTACAATAATATATTTAGAACAGTGGTCGGCAATATATAAAATATAAGTGTATTAGTGAGAGCGAGAGCATGAGCAACCCAGCAGAAAATTTAAGTTTAAAATGGTACAACAATGGAAAATTAAATTTTTAATTCAGAAATATTTGAAAATATTCCCAAATCCCTTAATTGATTAAGTTTTACTCTCTTTAAAGGTAACCGATATTTTTACATGCTAATGCACTCGAAACTTGGTTAACAAAAACGGCGCAAAACGGCAAATATCACAAAATATGGAAATACATTTGCCACAACCAGGGACATAACTACAAAATATGTGAATGGCTTATAAAAAATACATAAAGATACATTAATGTAAGTTTTTACTATTTCTCTAAGTTACTGTAAACATTTTATACTAATTTTTTCCAGTGCAGAAGTTAAATTTGTTGGCTCACAAAATAAGGGAGTCCCGAATGAAATTGTTACAACTTTTGTTAAATAATAAAAAAAGAATCATATTGCATGGGAAAAAAGTAAAACCCAAAAAAGTAAAAACCCAAATCTAAACATGTTTGAAAGATGAACTTCGTATGGAAAGGCCGTGTTGGCAGTTGCGTTTCCCCATCCTAAAATTTCTCACAGGGAATCTTAACATTTGTGGGACATCCAGTGATACGCAGTGCTTATTCCTTGCTGTCTCGCTAACGACTACGATGGAGATAAAGAATAAGTGTGAAGCAATTCTGGCTCACTTGAAAGAAGTGGAAGGTAAAAGTAATTGAAAAGGAAGTGGAAAAAAGGAGCGGAGAAGACGAGAGTAGGAGATATAAGAATTCATCATAAGTAATACTTAAAAAGAAATTATTCTAAAAAAATACTAATTTCTTAAAATAGCCTTTCTGCGAGAGCAAACGCGCCGGGTAATATTCGCAACCTTTTCTTTGACCTTCCGCAGAAGAGTTTTATCTTTGCAAAATGTACGCTTAGGACAGAATTGGCAAAGAGGCTGCTCTACCCTTGTGGCAGGCCAAAAAAACTTTATTGCCAATTTTCCAGCAAAGAATATCGCATTTCTCTGAGAGAATACTTAATTACTAACCCTTTACCCGAATCGTTCTTGACAGGCCATCCTTCTCAGACCATGCATATATCAAATTCAGCATCTCCCTAAAGAATTAAAGAAAGGGAAAATCTTTAGAAACCCTAGTGCAACCCGTACCAGTAAAATTTCAAAAATGTGCATCAAGAAAACTGGAGCAGCCTATAGAGGTTACCACAGTAAAGGAATTGGAAGAATTCAACAACTTCTTATCAAAAGCGCTGGCAACTGCGTACAACAGAGCTTATCCTCTGAGAAGATTCAAGGGGAGAGCAAAGCCACCATGGTGGAGTAGAGGAGTAGAGTCTTTTTAGAGGGCAGGTTAAAGAGATTTTTAAGTTGGCGAAAGTTGCGGAAATCGAGGGAGGGCTGTACGAATAAAGAGATCAGTTGAGGATCTATAAATATGAAATGTCAAAGAGGGTTTAATGGAAGCATTTCTGTGCGAGCATAGAATGCTCAACGAAACTGAGGACGAGACTGAGGAAAGTCCTATTCAAGGGAGATGCGGTCCAGGGATTGATAAAAAGGACGACGGGGAATGGTCACATAGAACGAAGAGTCCCTTGAGACACTACTTAACAAACACTTCCCGTTAGGAGATGATGCGAAAGAGTTATGAAACAACGTCTTCGCTCCAAATGCGGAGCAAGAGGTACCAGGATTAGTGAAAAGTACCAAAATTTAATGTGCATAAAAACTCTTGCCAAGTTGAAATCGCCAGGTCCACATGGAATATTTCCTGCTATGCTGCAGACGGCAGGCGGAAAGATTATAGAATGGCTAGAATAATCTTTGAGGGTTGCTGTGGAGGACACAGCACTCGCTGATTCCGGTAAACGTCCCAATCCGTTTGTGAGAAATCAAGAGGAGACAGGAGTTGCATATGATCCATCAAGCAGAAAAGAAAGAAGCGCTGTGCTGAAAAACTTCTAAGATCATGTGCAATCCTACGATGTTAGACTCACAAATTGGCTCATATCTCCGAAAAGAGAAGACTTAAGACTGACGATGGGCATACCAGCTGGAAACTGCCTTCTGACGTCACATGCTTATAAGGAGGTCTCGTCAGTAACAGCAGATGTGGAAAGTGCGGGCTGTAGGAAGAATCGGTTTGAGCACTTGTAGTGTTCGTGTCCTGCACTCGCTAGGTCAAGGCTCCAGCTATTGTGGGTAGCAGAGTTGCCATGGCTCGAGGCAGTAATCAAGCTGGGTCCAAGAGAACTTCTGGTATTTGCCAAGATGACGGAGTTATTCTATAGCATAAGTTATGGAAAACTGATCGGGGTTCATACGTTTGGTCGTCAAACAGATACTGGTAACACTTTGGACATATTAAGTTTATGTGAGGTCTTATTGGCCGGCCATTTCAACCTAACCTACTTCTTAGTCGCAGGGGAGCTACCTATGTAAAAGCCAATGTTTCGAAGGGTGTCTATCTGTCTACATATGGACATCCGCTTATCCAAATTTTACAAATGTTTTGGGTGTTTCTAGTACATTTAAATTCTGGTACTCAGGAAGGATTTAGTTTCTACTCAGATCCGCCAGTAGTTAGATCCATTAGTTTCTCTCAATCTACTCTTTTATAGTTTAAGGAGTCAACATCTTCAAAATATATGAGGTAAAATATCTTGAAATTTCGAACATCCTGATATTGGCTTGATGTGGACGTTATCCGAATATGTAAATTTTCGCAAAGGAAGTTTAAATCTCACAAGGATATTGCGATAAAAGAGTATTAAAATAAAGTAAATAAATACCTATTATTAAAAATGGCATGATTTGACAACAATGTTTTATTCTTAACAATTTTGTTTTTACACCTACGACCCCGCCCTAATATACATATATTTTTGCACGAAATTGAGTTAAGTCAGCAGTTGCTACTTGACCATTCCAGCACATTCTTCACAGCAACAAGTTGAGTTTTTTTTCTAGCTTAACTTTCCTTTGTTTCTAGCTCGAAGATGCATAGACATCCCGGCGAGTCCTTGCCACCCAGTAGTACATTTAGACACATTTGTTTGTAACTGCTATAACGACACGCTGTTTTTAGAGCGTTAGGTCGTATACATCCTATTGCTTTCTTACTGAGTCGTGTGCTGTGCTCGTCTAATGTTTGATTGTGTGTGTGGTGTGTGTGTGTGTGTGGTGGCAAATCGATGAAGACATCAAACAGCGCGAGTTGATCGATTGGTAACGCATTGTACTGCTGATGCTTCTTCTTTCTTCGCACATCACATCACGCACAATTTTATGCTATCCAACGTTGACGGTTTCTATTCCGAATATGTACGTATGTAGTAGCGTAGCAGTGTCCTGTCGTGCTAGCGTTGCCAATCAATTTCGTAACGCTTCATCTGGCATCCAGCACCTGCTATTGGCTCGATCAACTTTATTCGCCCAATGCTATTGAAAGCGTTCCACCTAAAATGTATGCGTTGCCGCTGAGGAGACTCATTTCAAACTTTGTTTTTTTTCGTAAGATTTTAATTAAATCCGCTTTGCGTTAAACATTATTGTCTCGGTGGATAGAGTTGTTATTGTCTTGTTGATCGCTCTCCACTTGGAAACCATAAAAATTGCTGCTAGTTTTGGTTTCTTAGTGTCAAAAGTAGGTGGTTGCGGGTAATACAATTTGGCTTTGGCTTATTAAGTGCGAAAATATTTAGTTTGTGTAAAATTTGTAGTTGATAAGTTGATAATTATGGCGTAAAAATTCATTGGCCACTCCAATTAGTGTTTGATTTTCGATTGTTTTTGTTTTCTCCTAAACTGAGTGGAGTGACATCGGTCCATTGGAAATTTTAACAGGTTTTTTTATTGCCGGCTGCTTGTATACAGGTCTTACCTCCTGCCCTTGGGATCAGATTCAGCGGTACGCTGTGGTTTCATCTCGCATGTTGGTTTTTTCACACATGCTGGGTAGTTCACTTTTGGGGAAGTTGCCAATAATGCATACTTAACGAAGCTATGCAGTCTCTTCTTCGCTGCAGTTGGCAATAAAGCATTCTCTTCGGAGTAATGCGGTCTTCTTCATTGGAAAGTTGGCAATACAAGTTTTCCCTTGGTTCGCCCATACGGGTAAAGCAGCCTCTTTACTTATTCTAACCTCAGCATAAATATTTCAAAGATTCTTCTGCGGAAGATCAAAGAAAATTGTGCTGTGTGTAATTTGGAAGAAACTTTGCTGGACATCTGGATGTAAGCAGATGCCTATCGTTTGTGGATGATAATGTATAATTAAAAGAACGGGTTTGTTTCTCATTCTTCTTTTTGAAATGTTTTGAATCTGATTTAGGCTATGCTGGGCCCGTATTACGTGTTAAGGTCCCGTGATCGAAACTGATTTTATAAATCACAATAGCTCTGAAATGATAGATCGGATGAATGGCATATGCGAACTAGCGATACAAGTACTATTTAGATCCAGAACTTATTAAAATTTTTAGAAATAGTTCGATCAGTTGCATAGTTATCGCCTATGTGAAAATGGTTTTTCAGTCACTGATCGTAACACGTAATACGGGCCCTGAATGGTTTACATCGGATCTAGAGCAGTAGCCAATTCTACAATTGAACGGATATTTCAATTCGAAGTGGCGAAAAGGTTGTTCCCATCCCTTAAATTCGTAAAAAAATTATGGAATTGTATCATGTATCTGGCGGTGTCCTACGCGTGAAAATGGTAATGGAACTTAAGGTGAAGTTCCCTTGCAACCGGATGCTATTAGACAATACTATTTTTGGCCATCAGTAGAAAACCCTTACAATCTATCAAGTTACCAGCTAGAGTATTTTGTCCAACATAAGGCGGGCTAACAACCGGTCGTCCGAAGTGTTTCTATTGATTTCATGAGTAAAATATCATCAAAATCCATTCATTCTATGTATCATGAGCGAACAGCTAGGACCTTAATAGTGCTAGTATAGGAATCTACCGGAAAAATATCCGGCAAAAGATCTTAAACAACGATAAAACTCCCCAAAGCCGTCGGGCAGTCTCTTTGTCACTACAAGAAGAAGAAGTACTAAGACATCTCTATGCGAAAGCGATTGCTTAAATGGTAGGTCATCTGTTTGTCTTAAGTTCACGAAACACTACAGTTTCTGAACTGAGGTAGCATAATTACCAATGTACTTGTAGAGATAAAGTTTATCTACGAAGGTATTTTAGTGTGTTTTTGATGCTGCAAGTCATTTACTGGATATAGAGCTGATAAATAAATAAAAATAAATAAATGTAAGGCGCGATAATCTCCGAAGAGATTTTAGGCCGAGCTTTGCGTCGTGCCCCTTTTTAATTTTTCCTACAAATTGACGGGACGGGACCTACTTGTTTTATGCCGACTCCGAACGGCATCTGTGAGGCAGATGAATTTTCACTGAGAACTTTTCTGCAGAAATACCTCGGAGTGCTTGCCAAACACTGCCGAGGGACGACCTCGATTAGACAAATTTTCTTCTAATTGAAAAACCTTATTTCTAAAATTTTGATGTTGCTTTGCTCGGGGTGTGAACCCAGGGCATTCGGCGTGGTAGGCGGAGCACGCTACCATCACGACCACGTTGGCCGCCAGATACACGTCACAATTAGGAGATTAAGGTGCAAGCCCAACTATTTGATATCACCACGATGAAACTTCAAGAAATAGATGGCTTGGCTTGACAAGCCGAACGCCTCTATCGATTTCATGGATGTTAATATGTAATGGCAAATGAAAACTCTTCATTTTTTATTGAAGCATGTGACTCATGTGAAGATTTTTGCATATCTTTTTTCAACCCCTTTCTAGTTATATATTTTAAAAACTTCCTTCAAAGGGAAGGTTTTGTGATTAAGTATATCCGTGCGCCATCCCCTTGTGTCGGTGGGGCGGACTTTGGAGGGTATTTATCGGTTGAGTTTATTATTAATATTATTATTATTATGTACGTACCTGAAAGCCTGCGCATGTCCTCGCTTAAATTAAACTGGTTTACAGCGAAAATGCACCAGAGACGCCATTATGAATTCCTATGTAGAATCACCCCTTGATTCCGAAAATCAAGGTTATTGTTAATTCTATGGTCGCGTTTTTGAGATATTTACGAATTACCGTTTTTCAAAATTGGGTCCACTTAATCATATATATCTCAAGAACGAATTGAGCAATTCCAAAATGGTTTTAAGTATAACACCTTTTAAAAGGTAACAAAATTTGCTATAAACTGCGCATAGAACACTTTTTGCTAGACCCAGCAGATTCAAAGATAACGAACAATCTTTACGGATTTTTTCATTTTTTTTGTAAAAATATTAAAAAAAAATTGTACTTTGCGAAGAAGGATCTCGAAAACTTTTTATTTTTTTGCAAGTTTTTTTTATCTCTCTAAGCTCTGTTTTATTACAAAGAATAAGCGTTCCTTCAACAAAATCGATGGACTGATACAAAGGTTATAAGCATTCAAGTAAATATATCCATTTAATACTTAAGTACCCTACTGGTACATATGTATGTGTTAGTTAGTATTCGTATACCAGTTAGTTAGCGAATCCCTCGCGAAGGACAGACATCTTGCCGCAATGCGAGGGCTTAGTCGCTGACCACGGGACTATGACACCCAGTAGGATGCAGGTTCATATGGATCTCCATGACTGCGGTGCCTAGTCCTAGGGTGAGCGATGACCAAGATCTGCCCCTCACAATCCAGGGTGTTATGCTGCACAGTGCGTATTGGATGGTTTGCAGCCGGGAGGTTAATCTGGCTGTATTTGTACGGAGCCTATCTGACACCGGGCCGCCTCAGAGAGTAGAAATGGTCTTACCGCGGTAAGGGGCTCTGCAGCGGCGGACGAAACTTTTCCCCCTTTCAATAAGTTGAACCTAAGCTAGGGGTCGTACGAACAAGATGAATAAAAAACAAAGCAAAAAAGAAACTTCGTCATCCTCCACAGGGAGAAGGACAACACCAATGGTATCCATATGCCCTAGTGAACTAGGGAGGGCTACCAATGCTAAAGGGAAGAGCGACTTGGTGGGGGTCGGCACTAGTATGGCGGCGAAGGGAGTTGCGCTGGCAACGACGAACACTGACGCGCCTGCTGTTGCCGGACACCGACCAAGCGCCGGAACGGCAACCATTTTTCCCACGGCTGTGGCAGGGGCTCTGGACCTGGTCACTCCGAGCCAAGGGAAAACGGGGACCACAACAGCTACTTCAACCGGGGGAGCGACTGCGTTGGAAACGACGGGTCGGCTCCCCATGGACGACAAGAGGGCAACCTCAGTCAATACGGTCTTAGGTGATCTGACGAGGGCAAGTACCAGTATGGCGGCGAAGGTAGTTTGCGCTGGCAACGGCGAACACTGACACGCCTGTTGATGCTGGGCGCCCGTCTGACGCCGGTACGGCGACTGTTCTCCCCACGGCTGTGACAGGGGTCCCACGATCTGGTCACACTGAGCCAAAGGAGAAAGGAGCCATAAAGAAGACATCATCCGGGGGTACGACCGCGAAGGCAACTACGGGTCGGACCCCTTCTCAAGAAGAGTCCCACAAGGGATCGTTCCTCAGGAACAAGAGAAGGACTGCAAAAGTCCTGTCAAGGTATGAGGGTGTTCCGCTGGAAACGCTGTCAGAGAACGCCAGGAATTCGGTGGAAAGGGCACGAGCTCTACTGCCGAATTTTCGGGGTTATCTGCCAGCAAATGTAGAAAGCGCAACGCCATACAAGCGTCAAAACGTCCGATGAGGATATTAAACCACCGCCGAAAAGGCACCATAATCACCCCGCGGTAGCCAAACCCAGCTTTGCCGAGGTAGCCAAGGGCCGGATCCTTATAGGAATCGTGGACCGAGGGAATGACCGTGGTGCAATCCTTAAAGACCAGTGGCCGTACGTCCGGAATGAAATCGGTAACGCCGTTATCGACGTGCTGATGGAGTCTCCCGGGTAGTCCGCCGCGAGGTTCTGATGCAGGATGGTACCAGGGCCAAATCAAGGTACTCGCTTGCGAGGACGCAAGGTCTGTTGCGCTGTACAAGGCAGCAGCCGCAAAGCTGGGACAAGTCTATCCCGGGCGATTATTGAGGTCGTCGACTGGAAGGACATTCCGGCTCGGCCAAGGGCCAGGGCATGGGTTCCAGCAGTTCCAGCAGAACCTGAGAGAATTCTCAGGATGCTGCAACTGATGAACCCGGCTCTCCCAACGCAGGACTGGAGTGTCATCCAAGTCGAGGACGCTGTAGGACCTAGGAGACAGGTCGTGTTAGCCCTGAATAAGGAAGCTCTCGAGCCCCTTAGACGGAGCAAAGGAAGAGTGTTTTACGGCCTCGGTGAGGTCGTAATTCACGTATACCGTGGAGACGCACAGCGCGCATCCCTTTCGAGTGCCTCTTTGGACACGGACATTGAGGCACCCGAAGTGGAAGCGGAAATCTGCGACGCCGAAAGCCTGGTTTCCGCCTCGTCAAATTGCGCAGGGGCTCTGGGCAATTTGTCGATGGAGGATGCTTTGCTGGATAGCGACGGAGAGGATCCCAACATCACGGTGATGGAGGCAGGAGAGTCTGAACAAGCTCATGCTGAGGTTGCTCCAGATAAACCTGCACAAAAGTAAGGCAGCCTCGGCTGCTCTCATCAGTCGCCTTTCTAAAGGCGACGACGAAGTGGTCCTTATCCAAGAACCCTGGGTGAACAACTCAAGGATTTGCGGATTTGGGGCCATTGGGTTTAAGCTCATCCGAGCTGCAGATGAAGGTAAAGTTAGAACCTGCATTTTAGTAAAGTCCGAGCTAAATATCTTTCTCTTACCTAATTATAGCAATGGTGACGTTACAGCGGCCAGCTTGGCAAGCGGAGGCACCCAATTAACGCTAGCCTCCGTTTACATGCCGTACGACGCAGAGGAACCTCCTCCGCAAAAGACGGTAAAGGATCTGGTGGCCGACTCAAGCAAAGGCCATCTGCTAATCGGGACAGACGCAAACGCCCACCACGTGCAGTGGGGTAGTTCCGACATAAACACTCGTGGTGAGTCACTTTTGAGTACCTTTTAACAACTAACCTTGTAGTTTGCAATGTAGGTAATGAACCAACTTTTATTACTAAAAACCGTAAGGAGGTTATTGACCTCACTATTTGTAGCGAAAGCGTTTTTGGGTGGGTTAAAAAATGGCGTGTTCTTGAGGAACATTCCTTTTCAGACCACCGGTATATTGAAGTAATTTAGAGTTCTTCGTCGATCAGCCCATTGCGAGACGTAACCCACGTAATACAAACTGGGAACTACATAATGAGCTGTTAGCAAGAGAACTGCCCCCACAAAGCCCCTCATCAACGGAGGAGCTAGAGGGTCTGGTAGAAACCTTCACATCGGCATTCTCAAATGCTTAGAACAGCCTTGTCCATTGCCAAAACCACGCGGTAAGCGTAAACCTCACTGGTGGTCCCATGATCTGGACCTACTTCGTAAATCCTGTAGAGAACAGTTCAACAAAGCCAAATTCTTTGATAACGGGTCACAATGGCTAGAATACAAGGACAAACTAAGGACCTACAAAAAAGTCCTGAGACAAGCGAAGAGAACTTCATGGAGAAATTTCTGCACTGGAGTCGAAAGTGTCGTTGACACATCAAGGCTACGGTGCGTGCTTTCTAAGACGCAATCAGCTATTAGCTTTCTGCGGAGACCGAATGGTACCTGGACCAGCACAGAAGGGGAAACCTCAGAGCTGCTCCTGGACACACATTTCCCGGGAAATACGACCAACGCACCGGAAGTACCTGCAGCAAACCAAGCTGTGAATATACCCATCACTGAGGAGAGGGTGAGGTTGGGCAGTTAAAAGTTTTAAACCTTTTAAGGCTGCTGGACAGACGGGATTGTCCCCGCTCAACTTATCTACTCTTTGGAGTTATCAGCCAACTGGCTGCGGCACATATATACCGCTTGTTTGCTCTGAACTATATTCCGTGTGCATGGAGGAGCGCCACGGTCATACTCATTCCTAAGGCAGGCAAAGCCTCTCACTACGAGCCGAAGGACTACACACCTATCAGTCTTTCATCCTTCGTACTCAAGACCCTAGATATAAAAGTTGGCGATTTTCTCACTAAAAGTATTGATAGGAACCTCATTTCGGGCTATCAACACGCGTACACCAAAGGTAAATCTGCGAAGACTGCGCTACACAGCCTAGTCTCTACTATAGAAACATCCTTGTTCGAAAAGGATTATTGTAGAGCTTGAAATGAGCACAGAAGATTCACACAAAAAATAAAAAAAAAGAAGGTTCACACATGTGGTCATAAAATAGAACGGTGCGCTTGGAAAAACTGTATTTAAAACAAGCCCATCGGTCACTAGTTAAGAAAAAACGTACTTAACACACCTTTGTCAACGAATGTTCTTAATTTTGAACTTGTTTCGAGTGTAGGCATGAACAACTTCCCAACGTAGAATGATTTCAATAAGTGTATATTTTAAAATCTGAACCAAATTCGGATTTCTCGACCTGTCCCCTATTCCCCCCCCTCCCCGTAGATACGCGCCTTTGTTTTCGTTTAATTAAGATTGGCATTTTATTTTACCTCAAAGGATGAAATGTCTACTAAAAAAAATTTGTTTGAGTTTCACATCATTGCTGGCTTCAGATTTAGGTCGAACATCTGTTCGTAATACATTTCGACTAAAAAATTTAGAAACCAAAATTCTGCACAATTTAACCTGAAATCAATCGTAAAATCACAGTTTACCAAGGAATTTTCAAAACTTCTATGTCATAAATGTGTTGGACAGTGCTTAAAAGTCAACACCCGCTGAGTTTCAAATTTACAATCAACTTTGCGGCGGCAGTAAAACTGACGATAAACAAGATCGCTAAATCGACAGAACAAAGCGGCAGTGAAGCGTGTGGCATAAAGACGTTCAGAAAACTTGACAACTCTACGAAAAAAAAACGTAAAAAACAGAAATTGTCTTCCAAACAAGCTGAGTTAAGCGGAAAATAAGCAAAGCCCACAATTTAGCGATCGTAAAATAAAATATTCAATATAGTGCAACAAAATGCTTATAAAAATTAAGATCACATGATGATCAACAACAAGGATCACATTATTGATGATTATGATCATGGTTGATGCATTTTCCAGCTCAAGTATTTTAAGTATTATTTATGAGCGTTTGCTTAAGTAACGACAAAGTGTTAAATTCGACATAAAGCCCTGATCATTTACGTAGGCATTACACATTTTACAAAAACCCTTACGAAACGTCAACATAAAAAAATGTGATGAACTGACTTTATTATTGGTGATTTACAAGTGTCATAAATGTTAAGATATCTCATACTACAAAAAGATACTGCACATTTAAAGGCAAAAAGTGTTAACAATGTGAAGGAAGAACGGGGTACTTAAGCTAGAATTTTTATGTAAGAACTTGAAACTATGAATCTGTTTCAAACAGAGGCGTCAAAGTCGTTAAAAATTGTTCTTTTTGGAATGTCTTTATAGTAACTTCGAGATCAGTTGTATAAGGAGTATTTGGATACACATTCGAAGGCAGTGTTTAATGGGACTGACACTACGCTTTGTCATAAAATCTAAGGATATTAACACTTTCACAGGAATTTTCTATGGAGCATGCGCCATATAAAATTGTGTGGCTATTTTTCAACAGAAGTCACAGATCACGTCATAGTTTTTGACAGATCACACTATGGTGTGACTTTGGCTTCTGAAAATTTTTTGTATTTATGGTGGATACATATATAGAGTCTTGTTTTTACATACCCGGTAGGAAATTTTGTTTAACAGTTAAGTAGTAGTAGTAGTCATATATTAGCAATCGTGTCTAAAACTATAAATCTTAGCAAGCTGCCATATTCAAGAAAACCGTCTTTTAACTTATTTTTTAAACTAAAATATCTGTTCTGGCCCTGAATTTTGAAAATGGGCGTTCATTTATGATCAGAAAGTTATCGATTATTTATCAGAAATTTGTCGATTTGCTATGAAAAAGTTATCAGTTGACTATCGAAGGTTTATCAATTTGTTATCAGAGTGTTGTCAATTGTTAACAACGTGTTATCGATTTCTTATCGATTTATTACAGAAAAGTTATCGATATGTAATAGAAATATCGATATGTTATCAAAAATCATTTGTTGCCAATTGGGAAGAACCTCTCCGAGCCGTTAGAGATCAAATGATGCCTTAGACAAAGCGACTCCTTTAACTTAATGCTGGAGAAGATAATTCCAGCAGCAAAATTAAGCTGTGATGGTACAATCTATTATAAGGGCGTACAGTTATCGGAATATGCTGATGATATTGATATTATTGACCTTAAAAAACGAACGGTGAGCTTTCGATTAGATAAAGAGGCAAATAAGTGGCGATTGTGGTAAATGACGACAATGATGATGTTCTTGGCAGCCACATCACTGTTGGCCGATATAAATTCGAGACTGTGAAGGACTGAGTAGCCAATTGAAAAATGAGGTCCTCTCGAGGAATAAATTTCACGCTATACAAGTCGCTCATTATACATACTTGCCCTAATATATGGGTCGATATCAAGGACGGTGTCGAGAGAAGGTGAGGTGGCTCTTGGGGCTCGAGATAAAAGTTCTACAGAAGATGTATGGTCTTGTCCGTGATGTCGACGGCGAGTATCGAAGGAGGTATAATGACGCGTTGTATGAGTTCTATGCAGATATGAAGATAGTGCAGCGAAAAAAACCCCAAAGACTGCACTGGCTAGGTTTATGCTATGCGAATAGACGAAAACGCTCTGGATGTTTGTTATCGGAATGTTGCTAACTTGTTAATCTGCTTGATGTCGTGTTATTTGTTATGAGAAAGTTATCGGTTATCAATTCATTATCGAAAATACATCATTAAATCGATTTGGTATCGGAAATCGATCGTATTCCTGTCAGTAGTTATAGACTTTTTATCGGAAAGAATCGATTTCTCGATCGAAAAGCTATCGACTCGCTATCGCAGCATGTTATGGATTTCTTATCATGATGGATTTGTTATCGGCGATCATCGGTTTCTTATGAACAGATACTAATAAATCTTCAATTCAAAATCTATGACACATCTGAAACCCATCGATAATATGCCGATAAGAAATTAGAAGACACCGATTCGGCGATAACAAAGCGATACTTTCGCTGTCAATTATGAACTGCTAATAAAAAAATACATAAAATAAAATATCCAGAAATGACTTGTTTCTGGTAAAGTGGCATCTGTTTTGGTTTAACTTCAACCCCTAAATGAACTCTTATTAATTTACATTAGTTTTCTTGTCTAACTTCACGAGTACTTAGCACTCACGCCTTTTTTTATACCTTAAAAAAGAAGTGATATGCTCATTAATAAGTACACCGGGTTACCATATAGGCAACATAGGCTAGATCCTAGGGCGGCAAAATTCGAGTCGATTAATTAAAAAAAAATGCATTCCGATTTGAATAAATAATTCATTATTTTTTATCCATTTCGAAATTAGAATGAAGCTATAAATTATTTTTCCTCATAGCAGTCGTAAAAATGGCGACCACCGTGGTGTGATGGTAGCGTGCTCCGCCTATCACACCGTATGCCCTGGGTTCAACTCCCGGGCAAAGCAACATCAAAATTTTAGAAATAAGGTTTTTCAAATAGAAGAAAATTTTTCTAAGCGGGATCGCCCCTCGGCAGTGACTGGCAAGCGCTCCGAGTGTATTTCTGCCATGAAAAGCTCTCAGTGAAAACTCATCTGCCTTGCAGATGCCGTTCGGAGTCGGCATAAAATATGTAGGTCCCGTCCGGCCAATTTGTAGGGAAAATCAAGAGGAGCACGACGCTAATTGGAAGAGAAGCTCGGCCTTAGATCTCTTCGGAGGTTATCGCGTCTTACATTTATTTTTTTTTAGTCGTAAAAATTTGCATAAAGCTTCTAATCACGCGCCTTAGAAAGCTAATAGCGCGCTTGTGCTTGGCGTAAAGAAACAGCCGACCCGCAACCCTGAGAACCAGAATCATCTAAGAGGTTACCACACTTGACATCACTGCTAAAAACGAGCATGCATTCGATGCAAATCTTGAGCTAAAGCCCTTCTATTCCTCATAAGTATATTATAATGCATAAAATCTGAAGGTCAAATCTGGTCGTACGTCAAATATTAGGCAATATATAGTCTTCTGTTTGTCTCGCGCGATAAATTTTCTCTTATCACTGATATTATACTGCAATCCCCGTATTTGCAACCTTCTGCTAACGTTTGAATCACTAAACTGTTGAATAAATAACTCCCCTATTCAATAACTCAAAATGGCCTTTATTAAAGTACTTCAGAATAACACTACTATTGCTCGCCAGATAGCGTCTTAAATCAAACTGATTGTCGTGCCTCTACTGTTGTTGCCTTTTATACTGTCCGGTTTCATCGCCGGCATATTTCTAGGCGCTTCTATTTCCAGAGCTTACTAGTTAGTTATCAGCTATAAATTTACTCAGCTGTAACTATAGATGCACGATTTTATAGCTTCTCTCATTGCATACTTTCGGGAGTATCTCAGATATATGCATGTGGTTGTGTGTTGCTTCTCCGCTGCGTGTACGTACATATGTGTAGATATAATGATTGATCTATTGATGTGCATAAAAGTCACTGCTTAGCATCGGCTTAGAGATGATAGTATCCCTTATTGTTTCTAATATTCGTCACACTGCCCTCCACCTAAGTCTGATCACCCCGATCAGACAAATCTCTCGATCTAAATGCTGCCAGCCTTTCCAAATGAACCACTTTCATTTTGGTTCGTGGTTTCCCAATGGTTTGTATGCGGTAGATGGTATCACTGATTTTCTTCACAAATTTGTACGGGCCTTCCCAACTGTACCGAATTTTGGATGGAACACTTTTCCTTCCTCCAAGAAACCTTCCGAATTATAGTTCTTGTCGTACCTGTGTTTCATCCTACTACTCATTACCCTTGGTCGTTCCCTCGCACTCTGCTGATTGGCCAAAGGAGAACTACTTCGCAGAGCTTGATCTTGCAGGATTAACTTTGCATCATCAGTATCGTCTTGACGTTTCACAAGAGTAGTGCGCGCTGGCTTGAAACCACCCTTGCATTCTTTCTGGAAAATTCCTTCAGTTGTTTTAGTGCGGCCATTAGGTTTTGTCAATGCCAGTGTTTTTCTCGCAGGTACTTAGTTATACTCGCCAGTGATCGTACGCAACTTTGCTCTAGGTAATGGCTTTACTCTACTGTGGACCAAATCAGATCGAATCAAGGAATGAGATGCGCCCGTATCTACAGTCAGTACACGTTCTTTGCCATCCACATTCCTTCTGACGGTAAGACTGCTTGATTTCTTTCCAATTTGCAACACAGATATCACAGGACATTCAATAGCCGGGGCAAGTTGTCGATCTTTACATCCGACTCGCTCTTGCTTATCTCTTCCAGCTTTGCGTTTACGGCCACCCAAGTTGGAACTACCATGACCAAGATCGCAATTACGTGCAATATGACCGGGCTTCCCGCATTTGAAGCATTTGATTGCAGCATTATTCTTCTGTTGCGTTCCTTTTAAAGCTTCTCAAATTGCGTCTACCCACTCTGGCCATTCTACTTCCACACTGCGTGCTTTGAAAACTGGCTTACACAGAAGGGACGCTGTTTCCTGAATCAGAGCATGTGATACTGTTTCTGCGAATGTTGACTTTGGGTTTGCGTATGTAGATCGCTTTGTTTCGATGTCCCGTATGCCATTTATAAAGCTCTGAATCTTTACTCTTTCAGTGTATTCCACGGATGCGTCCGCATTCGCTAAATGTGCCAGCCTTTCAACATCCGACTCAAACTCTTGCAATGCTTCACCAGGCCTCTGGAAGCGGTTCAGTAACTCCATTTGGTATATCTGTTTTCAATGCTCGCTTCCATAACGTCTCTCGACAGCGGCCATCAATGCTTCATAACTGTTTCGTTCGTACTTTGGAATCGCCTGTAAGATTTCCGCTGCAGGCCCTTTCAATACCACGATCAGTGCAGCAACTTTATCTTCCGCATTCCAGTTTTTCACTGCTGCGGTCTTCCCAAACTGTAGCTTGAAGACCTGGAGAGATGGAGTTTTTACCTTCGTATTACTCGCTGAAGCAGCTGGGCGATTTAATTGCAACTCCTGTATACGACCTTTCAAAGCATCCACCTCGGCTTCGATTTTTTCCTCAAACAGCGTTATTTTCTCGTCCATACGCGCTTCGAGTTTTTATGATATACGCGCCTCTTGCGCTTCGAGTTGTACTGTTATGCGTGCCTCTTGCTCTTTCAGTTGTTTTTCCACCTTTGATGTAATCTGTGTCGACATTTCTGAAATAAGCGTTTCTTGTGCTTCAATCTTTGATGTTATGCGTGTCTCCTGTTCTTCCAGTTGAGATGACAATTGAGATGTTATATCTGTGTTTTGTACTTCGAGCTGTGTTGACATATCGGTTTATATTTGTGACGACATTTGCTTCAACACTGCTAGTATTGCGTTAGTGTGAACAGTTGCCAATGGATTCCGATTCTCTATCTTCTCCTCCATTTTAGTCGCTGGCTTTTCCACATCAGGATTAAAGACATACTCGTCTATATTAGTTCCTTCAAACTCCAATACCTCTCGTAGCCGTGCTTGAAGTTCTATCTTATTGCCAGTTGTATTCAATCCACGGCTCTCCAACTCCTTTTTCAGTTGCTGGATCCTCAATTCACTCAACTATGCTATGTCCAAGTTGTATTCGCAATCTTCGGAATTTATTCAACAATTCCTCCTCTGACACCAGCTGTAAAGAATTTAGTGCAATTCCTCTTATTTGCAACCTTCTGCTAACGTTCGAATCACTAAACTGTTGAATAAATAACTCCACTATTCAATAATGCAAAATGGCCTTTATTAAAGTTCTTCACAATAACACTACTATTGCTCGCCAGATAGCGTCTTAAATCAAACTGATTGTCGCGCCTCTACTGTTGCTGCCTTTTATACTCTGTGATTTCTCGTTCGCATACTTCTAGGCGTTTCCAGAATTTTCTTAGTTACGGCTATAAAATTATAGCTACAGATGCACGTGTATAGCATAGATGAATGGATTTGCAACTCTTTGTTTCGAGAGAGCGCTGTCAAAATGCACATTTTTTATAACATATATCAATGATGCCACTCCAAACAAAAATGAATAAAATCTGAATATGGGGATTTTTGACATACATTTCGGCGATTATAGTTTCAATCATTTAATAAAATGACTGTCGTAAAATATTTATTTCTTTAAACTTATTTTACAATAATACGACTAGTTAGAGTTAAATATAAACAAATCTAAGTAAAATTTACATTTTGATTAATTTAATTAGTCAAATATTGTAACGCACTTTAAATCGCAGTGAAAAACATATATTCTGTTGAAATATCAGTAACTCCAACCTATGATATAATAGTTAACATCATTTAATGGATAGGGCTTATCCTACATGTCTAACGTTCCAGGTTCTGTGATGAAAATGGACTGGTTGCATCGAGACTTCATATTTACAAAACCTGTTTTTAGTGATAACTTTTGAATGGGAAATAATATTTACACTCCGCCTTCGAACTAATAATATTTACACTAAAACAAATATTTCTATCCTTTTTGCCAAAATTTTTGAACGCTTTTCTACAGTTGTAGGTCAAACTAAAGTTTACCGAAATGTTTTGCCCGTTTTTTTGTTTTAGCTGGCACATTTCTTGTTCTGGCACCCGTTTCAGCTGGCGCGAGGGATTTATCTGTGATTGTTGCCAGCACAAAATTTGAGATAAATCCCTCGTGAGAGCGCAAAAAATGAGAGAGTTGCGTATCAAGGCATCTTTGGTGTATAGCTTCTCATATGTGTGCGTATTTGTGAGCGACACTTCCACAATTATAATTGCATACTTTTGGGAGCATATCAGATAAGATATCTGCATGTGTTTGTGCGTTTCTTCTCCGCTGCGTCTACGTGCATATGTGTGGACATAAGGATTGATCTATTAATGTGCATATAAGTCACTGCTTAGCATCGGCTTAGAGATGATAGTATCCCTTAGTGTTGCTAATATTCGTCACAATATATTGTGCCAAAAGTATGTATTTAACATTGTAGTACACACGAATTATACCGTTTCTTTTTTCTTGAACTTAATTTAAGAACATTGTTCTCATTAATAGAACATTTGTTCATATTTTGAAACCAGCCGTTCTCTTTTCAAGAAAATGGTTCTCAGTTCTAGAACAAGGTTGTTGTTTTGAGAACAGGTCATTCTTTTTTCAAAAACAAAAAGGTAAGAACATGAAAAGCTTGAACTGAGTCCGGTGGTGCTGGATTTTAAAACGGCGTTTTTCTCTGAGTGTACAACCAACCTATTTTTAGATTCACGGTATTAGCTATCTCATGCAGACAACAAGAAACGATATACATCAAATATGTTGCTTTTGTACATCTGTCCCGTGATTATATTTTGTAGTTAAAAGTCGACAAGTCTATGTTTAAAATACAAATAAATAAATACTTGGAATGATTTACCTCCGAGGAGATTTAGGTCGAGCTTCTCTTCCCATTTGCGTCGTGCTCCTTTTAATTTTCCCTCCAAATTAAGCCTACATATTTTATGCCGACTCCGAACGGCATTGCAAGGCAGATGCATTTTCATTGAGAAGGTTTTCATGCCTAACATACACACGGAGTGTTGGCCAATCCGAGGGACGATCCCGATTAGAAAAACTTTTTTTCTAATTGAGAAAACTTGTTTCTAAATTTTTGATATTACTTTGACCGGGAGCTTAGCCCAGTACTCTCGGTGTGATAGGCGGAGTACGCTTCCACCACAACACGGTGGCCGCCCAAATCTATATATGTCATTGATATTATATGGAGAGGACCCTATCAATGGATAAAAGCTTTAGTATAATAAAGTAATTGATCAGCTATTGCTATTAGGGGCGGCAGAGTTGCCAGATTTCGAGACAGATATTAAGCTTGTTCCTAGAAAACTTCTAGTATTTTCCAAGAGGACCGAGTTATTCTATAGTATAAGTCCTGGCACTTGATTATGGTTCTTCTGTTTGCTCGTCAAACAAATTGTGGTAACACCAAGAATACATTCAGTCTGTATTGACCAGCCAGTTCAACCTATCCTATGAATTGATCTAACATTAAATAAATTCCTTACAGGGGCATATATTCTATTGCCTGCATTTATGTGACAGTTTGCACGTTAAGTGTCAGTAAAATATTCACAAGTTGTAATTTTTTTTGTAACTTTATGACTACTGAATGGCTTAAAACATAGTAACTCATATCCTTTTACGCACCCATACACATCCATATATGAGCACATAAACATACATTCCTGAACTCAATACCATAGATGCCGGAACAATAGCTGCTCGTTTAGTTTCAAGGCATCGTGGCTCACATCCCAGCAGTAGTAGCTATACCCGGCGGGTGTCTTTGCGCGGGTGTCAGTCTTCTTGGAAGCAAACGTGCATATATAAATATTAGGCCGGGTCGATTTGTGGGGAGACAAAAAATCGCCCATTGCTCTGTGAAAATCATATTCTAGGGATCAAAATAAGAAACTTTGCCGAAGGAAGCATACCTCTAAAACGAATTCTGATGTCCCCCCCTTTGGGTAGTAGGGGCAAATTTTGAAAAGTCCCACTTTGAAATGCCTATGTTTTTTCTTTTTTGAGTTTATTTTTCTATTTAGAAATTTATTTAGTCAGAACATATGTAAATGAAAAAATGAATTTAACTTAGTAACAGAAAAGAAATTAAAAAAAATTATTATAAATTAGCGTTTTTACAACCCCCTTTTAAAACCAAGGCATCACTGTGATGCATTTGCATGTCGTAAACATAGTTGTGTGGGTTTTTTATTCAACCGTTTTAAAAAATGAAGGTATCACTGTGACACAATTGCAGATCGTAAAATTGCTTGTGTTTTTTTTTAGACCACCACAAGACACAGCAGGTAGAATTGAAATTGCCCCTACCAAAAAGTTCGACCCAAAGGGAGGGACATCAGAATTCGTTTTAGAGGTGTGGTTCCTTCGGTAAAGTATCTTATTTTGATCCCTAGAATACGATTTTCACAGAGCAATGAGCGATTTTTAAATCGACCCGCCCTAATAAATATGTAGGCAAGTTATTGTTTTATACTTTCTTGTTGTATGTTTTCATTTTACTAGTATTTGTAAAGAACATTTTTGTTATCTTCTATACACATTTGTGCCTCACTTCGTAGGTAGCAGCTCATCAAATTTACCATGAAGGAGTGAAAATTTGTTTAACAATTGCAATGCTAAATTCAGTCACTTATTACCCTATCGCCACTTCTCACCAATGTCAACTTAAGCAATACAACAACTTGTTGTTGTTCTTCTTAGTTTTTCATGTTTTGCTTATTGTTTCATATTTCGTTGGCATTGATGATGTGGTGCAGTGGTCCATGGAGAGCTATCCATCTTATGATGGATCTGTTCGGTTGTTTGGTTGTCTGTCGACTTTGGTACTTTAACTTGCGAAAATACATTCACACATACACTCAAGTACTCGTATTTGCATTCATTTATTGTCATAAGCATATATTTGATTTATTCAATAGTACATATTTGTTTGCTTGATTTGTTTTGCACATTTTCAATGAAATTTTATATCTCTATTTATATTTTTGTTATTGACCTTTTTTTGTTTTTTGTGTTTTTTTTTCTTCCGCTACTGTTTATCATCAATTCCATGTATTTATTTGTAATTATTTTTCAAGTTTATTGGCAATAATTTTTGCATAAATTCATAATGTGATTGATTGCCACTGTTGGGTATTCTGTGAACTATGTCACGTCTTTGGTAGTAAAATTTGTTGTTTTCTGTGTATTACTCATTCTTTTGGAATTTTGTTAGTACCGAACAGAGAACAGTTAACTGTAATTTTTTTAATTTACATATTGGAAAAAAGTAGTCCTAATTGAGTTTCAACCAAAAAAAAGGTACACACAACAGAAAAAATATGAAAAATTAGCAGTGCTCAACTATTTCTCTTTTATATGATTTTCAGTAGAAAATAAAATTATTTTCGGATTCGAAAAAAAGCCCCCAATGACGTAACAAATCCCAATGGGGTTGAGGCTGATTGACTTCACCAGGTCCAGCTTAAAAAGATACACCAAGCTATTTGAATTTGCGCATTATACGAGCTCCAAATATCGACTCGAACCACTACCTTGTGGCAGCCAGGGTATGTACACTAGGCCGGGTCGATTTGTGGGGAGGCAAAAAAATCGCCCATTGCTCTGTGAAAATCGTATTCTAGGGATCAAAATAAGAAACTTTGCCGAAGGAACCATACCTTTAAAATGAATTCTGATGTCCCCTTTGGGTCGTAGGGGCAAATTTTGAAAAATCCCACTTTGAAATGCCTATGTTTTTTCTTTTTGGAGTTTATTTTTCTCTTTAGAAATTTATTTAGTCAGAACATATGTAAATGAAAAAATGAATTTAACTTAGTAATAGAAAAGAAATTAAAAAAAATTATTAGAAATTAGCGTTTTTACAACCCCCTTTTTAAAACCAAGGCATCACTGTGATGCATTTGCATGTCGTAAACATAGTTGTGTGTGTTTTTTATTCAACCGTTTTAAAAAATGAAGGTATCACTGTGACACAATTGCAGATCGTAAAATTGCTTGTGTTGTTTTTTTTAAGCCACCACAAGACACAGCAGGTAGAAATTGAAATTGTCCCCTACCCAAAAGTTCGACCCAAAGGGGGGTGGGGACATCAGAATTCGTTTTAGAGGTATGGTTCCTTCGGCAAAGTTTCTTATTTTGATCCCTAGAATACGATTTTCACAGAGCAATGAGCGATTTTTAAATCGACTCACCCTAATGTACACGCCTCTATGCAGCAAAGAAAGTGGGTGCGGTGGCACAGGAAAAGTTTTGCCATCGAAAAGCTGCTCACGAAACAGACAGCTGATGATTACTCCACTCGGCACTCACACCTGCTTACTGAGAGCAATTTTCTACCTATCGACGTAAAGATGCAGTGGCAGAATATTTCTCTCTCATTACATACCTCCGCTGCTGACACAATAAGTTTCCAGTGAGCCCGCAAAAATAACTGGTACAATGAGCAATGTCGCCCTGCCACCGAAAAGAAGAACGCTGCTTATAGCACCACGCTGCGTACGGGTTCCGCGACGCGCAGTATATTGGAGAGCTATCTATAGGCGAAGAAGGAAGGGAGACGGCCATTTAGATGGAAAAAACACAAGTCAGTACAGCATGAGTGCAAGGAGCTTCCGATGCTGGCCGATAGAAGCATATTCCTGCAGGAATGATAATGTCTACCTAGTAACTGACGTACAGAGTGTGTTTAAGTTGTGGAGGAAACACTTCTCCCCTTTGCTAGTTAGCGAAGGAACAAATGAACCCGACTCTTTAATTGCCGATCATGGAAAACACATAAGTAAGCATGGCAATACGCCGGCTAAAAAATCACAAGCTGCCAGGTAACGATGGACTACCCGCCGAGCTGTTCGCACACGGAGGCGAAGAGTTGGCATGCATCAACTCACATGCAAAATATGATCGGATGAGCGCATGAATCCAGATTGGAAATGAAGTGAAGAACACCTTTCTTCCCGCAAACCGAAGCACTCGCCGCGGAGGCAGGTACTTTCAGACCTGGTAAATCCAATGTCGACCAGATCTTCGCCTTGCGCGAGATCCTGGAGAAGACTCAAGATTGGAGAATCGACGCTCACTATGTTTTTGTCGAGGTCAAAGCAGCCTTTGACCTTTGTCTGAAATTAAGTTCCCTGCAAAGTTCAAAAAGCTCTGCCAAATGACGGTGAGCAACACCACCGGCTCGGTAAGAATTTAGAAGGACATCCCGAGCCAATCGAAACCAAACTTCAGACAAAGCGACTCACTTTCCAAGAAAGAAATTCACTCTCGACCAGATCTTCACATTGCACCAGATCCTGGAGAAGACTCAAGATTGAAGTATCGACACTCACTATCTTTTTGTCGAGTTCGCGCTTTGGCAACCACGTCACTGTTGAAGAATATAAATTCGAGACTGTGCAGGACTTTGCCTATTAGAACACCAGCATGCAAAAACAATGTCAGCTTAGAAATCAAAGGGAGCATTACTCTTGCCATTAAGTGCTACCTTGGACTGAGTAGACAATTGAAAAATAAAGTTCTTCTTCGACGAACAAAACATCAAGCTCTACAAATCGCTCATCATGTCTGTCCTTATGTATCACAAGGAATCATGCACGGTGTTGAGAGAAGATGGGATAGCTCTGGAACTGTTTAAGAGAAAAGTTCTCCGGAAGATTTATGGTCCTGTGCGCGTACCGACGGTGGGTATTGACGGTGTTATTAAGATGCGTTGTATGAGCTGAAATAGACTTTACCGCCATTGGTGCTCCGAATTGGCGCCAGTTATCGCGAAACAGTGATAGGCTGGTGTGACTTGTTACCGCGAACGGACAAAATCGATTGCCAAAACATTGTCGAAACGCGATATTTTGCTTAGAATTGAACCTAGGACATGCGGTCTGGTAGGCTAGCACATTACCTTATACCACGATAACATATTTATGTGTGTGAAAATCATCGAATGCTCGAATGCAAACGATAATTGAAAACTGTCAATAGCCAAAATGTTTCACGACACAAATTTATAAACGCTTCGAGCGATATAATGGTTCCATACATATTAGGGCGGGTCGATTTAAAAATCGCTCATTGCTCTGTGAAAATCGTATTCTAGGGATCAAAATAAGAAAACTTTGCTGAAGGAACAATATCTCTAAAAAGAATTCTGATGTCCCCTCCCCCCCTTGGGTCGAACTTTTGGGTAGTGGCAATTTCAATTCTACCTGCTGTGTCTTGTGGTGGCTTAAAAAAAAACAACACAAGCAATTTTACGACATGCAAATGCATCACAGGGATCCTTGGTTTTAACAGACCTGTAAAGAAAAAGTACCAGTACAAGTACAAGTATCCGTACCTCAGTACTTCGAAAAATGAGTAGAAGTATAAGTATCGAGGTACTTGTACTTGAATTGTTGAAGTACAAGTAAAGTACTTGTAAGTACTTTCGAAGTATTTTGATGAGTATTGAACGGTTTTGAAGCGGATCAATTAGCACCCTTACGATGACCTAACTTTGACAAAATGGTTGAAGAAGAGTTTTACAGGTATTTTAATGATACATCAACAGATTTCAATATGCTTCAGAGTTATCCTCTTATGAAGGACCTATCACTCAAAATGAATACGCCCTCAGCTTCCTCCGACCCAGTAGAGCGTTTATTTTCCTTAGCAGGCATTGTTTATAGTCCTAGAAGGCAATCATCACGGACTTTTCGTTTGAAAAACTAGTACTAATGAAGGCAAACATAAAACTACTTTAAATATTGTTAGCTGTTGTACAATTTATACTTATTTGATGAATCAAACTGACATATTTTATCAGAAAAAGTACTTTCGTGTACTTGCAAAGTATTTCGAAAGTATATCTACTTGTACTTCGAATTCGAAGTACAAGTACTGTAGTACTAATACTTCGTACTTAGATGTGAAGTACTTGAGTACTTGTACTTATTTGGTACTAGTACAAGTATGTACTCAGTACTTTACAGGTTTGGGTTTTAAAAGGGGGTTGTAAAAACGCTAATTTCTAATAATTTTTTTTAAATTTCTTTTCTATTACTAAGCTAAATTCATTTTTTCATTTACATATGTTCTGACTAAATAAATTTCTAAATAGAAAAATAAACTCCAAAAAGAAAAACATAGGCATTTCAAAGTGGGATTTTCAAAATTTGCCCCTACAACCCAAGGGCGGGGGCATAAGAATTCGTTTTAGATGTATGGATTCTTTTTGCCTCCCCAGCAAATTTTCCGACCCGGCCTCCCCAAATGCCTGCATACTATACATAATACATACATACATTTCTATGAGCATTCATATTTGTCTATTGACAACTATAAAATTGCTATCAGTACATACATACATATATACTGTCAAATTAGTTGAAAACCCAAAAAGTTTTAGTTCTGGTTACACGCAGTGTTGTTATTTAACTAACAAAATGGACACCACATCCTGCGCCTATTGGCCATTCGTCACACTAATATTTTACATACACATTTACACAAATAAGCACACTTATACATATTTGCCATAAGCACATTAATTGTGTCCAAAAATTTAATTGGAATTTTGAATATGAATGAACTCATTCACGTAGTAGCAAACTACATATATACATACATTCTACACTCCTGAACAAATCTACATACATACATACATACATACAATACTTAAGTCCTTCTGTCAGCTTGTAATGCTTCATTAGCATAAAATTGAATGCCGATTATTGACGGCTTAAACTTGAGAATTTTTGTTGACAAAACTCAATTGAAAATTGACAGGAAATTTTTCGAAGGAGGAAAGTCCATTTAATAGATTTTTGTTTGCTGATCGAGGTACTTGAGAAAATTATAGAGCAATGATAAAGGATTATGTATGTACATATGTATAAACTACAGTTATTTAGCTGACAGCTGGGCCAAACTCAATACCCGTCGGCAATAGCTGTCATTAACAGCGTGGAAAGCCAACTGAAGTCTAGTTCTACCTATGCATGTAAGGATGTATGCGTGTTTGTGTGTGTAAGCAGATTTTTAGTTTTTCTATGTAGTTATGTTTGTATGCGTACCGGTGTGCGCATGCGTGCCGCTCTTAATATGCGTAAAGTTCACGCTTAATTTTTTTACATTATTACTTTTAATGTCCTTTTGGCTGGTATTGCTTTTGTTAATTGAAAGAAATATCGAATTTTGTAAATTTTTTATTTTACAATGTGGCAAAAGTATTGTTTGAATTATGGTACATACATATGTACATATGCTTTCAGAGTAGATTGGTATGTATATGTGGTCCAGCGGAGCCAGGTGCAGAATTTTAGTATGTATATACATATATAAATACATCTGTATGTAATTCCATGTGTTTAATGATGTTTTCGTTATTGTTTGACAGCTAGATAATATATGTAAGTAAGTTAGAATGTGCCCATCTGCGCATGTATGTATGTACATTAGGCCGGGTCGATTTGTGGGGAGGCAAAAAATCGCCCATTGCTCTGTGAAATCATATTCTAGGGATCAAAATAAGAAACTTTGCCGAAGGAACCATACCTCTAAAACGAATTCTGATGTCCCCCCTTTGGGTCGTAGGGCAAATTTTGAAAAAATCCCACTTTGAAATGCCTATGTTTTTTCTTTTTGGAGTTTATTTTTCTCTTTAGAAATTTATTTAGTCAGAACATATGTAAATGAAAAAATGAATTTAACTTAGTAATAGAAAAGAAATTAAAAAAAATTATTAGAAATTAGCGTTTTTACAACCCCCTTTTAAAACCAAGGCATCACTGTGATGCATTTGCATGTCGTAAACATAGTTGTGTGGGTTTTTTATTCAACCGTTTTAAAAAATGAAGGTATCACTGTGACACAATTGCAGATCGTAAAATTGCTTGTGTTGTTTTTTTTTAAGCCACCACAAGACACAGCAGGTAGAATTGAAATTGCCCCTACCCAAAAGTTCGACCCAAAGGGGGGACATCAGAATTCGTTTTAGAGGTATGGTTCCTTCGGCAAAGTTTCTTATTTTGATCCCTAGAATACGATTTTCACAGAGCAATGAGCGATTTTTAAATCGACCCGCCCTAATGTACATACATATGTATGAGCACCTAAATAGTTGCAATTAGTTTTGCTTATTGACTTAGCAAAAAGATCTTTTAACTTTTTGTTTTTGCGCTGGGTAGACAAAGTAATCGATTGATGATATTTAGCAGTTGCTTTCGAGAATTATTTTGAAATACCAGTCGATTCGTGCGTACTAGGTAAACGTTCCTGTTCTAGTAAGCTGGCTTTTTGAAATTCGCTCGCTTTGCTAAACTTATCCAAAATTGTTGACTTTACTTGAGAAACTGTCACTTACAGTTCTTTTAAATGAACATTGCATGTTACTGATTACTCAAAACTTGGCAACACTAACTTGACTTAGAAGTCTGTTGAATTTTGATTTTCTATATAAGTGCTAAGTAACGTTTATATTTTCATATTTCATATTTATTTATTCAGTCTATGATTTACAATAATCTTACAGACTAGATTAACAAAAATTTCTTATATATAAGTAGAAAGTGTTAAAAAATTAACATAATATAGAGAATAACACATTTTTAAAACAAAAGCGTGATACGGAAAAATCAATACAATGATCATTGTTTAATGAGTTGATGGCAATTAGAGCGCATGTGATCGGCCCATTTAGAGCATAATTAGACTTAAACTGATCAATAGAAAACATGTTATGTTGCCGCAAATTCCGTGATGGAACGTAAAAGTTCAAAGACTCCAAAAGCATGGGACAATCGATATTGCCATTAATAATGTCGTAGATAAATATTATCGATGATATAACCCTTCTACTCTCTAACGTATGCAGATTTATTAGCCTACACCTTGAGATATATGAGGGGAGGGCAAATCAAATCTTATATCAGATAAACAGTATTTCATAAATATTTTTTGTACACGTTCAATCCTTTTCTTATGTACCTCATAATAGGGACTCCATATTATGGAACCATATTCAAGTCTAGATAGTACAAAGGCATTGTACAATAGCTTTTTAGTATATGGGTCCTTAAACTCAGATCCATTTCTCTTAATAAAGGCCAATAGGGAACATGCCTTGGGGATTATAAAATTTAAATCTCTGTAAATGTAAATGATGAGTCGAATACAACGCCCAGATCTCGGATTTTGTTCACCCTAACTAAAGGCATATCACTGACGTAATAACTTGAAATCAACTTATTATATAATTTTGAGTACGTTACGCAGTAACACTTGTTGGCATTAAGTGCAAGCATATTTTTACAGCACCAGCCATTAAAATTATTTAACTCTGATTGAAGAGTGAGAGCATCAGACTCATTCTTAATTTTGAAAAAGATTTTTAAGTCATCAGCGTAGAGGAGATAACTGCATTGCTTGAAACAAACACTCACGACATTTATAAAAAGAATAAAAAGAAGAGGACCTAGGATACTTCCCTGAGGCACACCTGAGTTGCTACGTATGGTGATGATCTGACATTATCAATGACAACAAATTTACTCTGTTAGATAAATAAGAATATATCCACTGCAAAAATGCGGAATGGAAACTCAATTTTTGTAATTTTTCCAATAGAGCTCTGTGAGATACTCTATCAAAAGCTTTAGATATGTCTGTATAGATGCAGTCAACTTGACAGCCATCTGTGAAAGCCGAGATACAATAATTTGAAAAAAAAATAGCAAGATTGGTAACTGTCGAACGTCCTGGAATGAAACCATGCTGATATTGGCAGATATAATTGCTTAACCAATTGATAATAATTTACTCATCAACCGTTCTCAAAAAGTTTAGAAATAACCGGAATCTTCGATATTGGACGATATTTGGTAACATCATTTTACTACCACTCTTATGAATAGGTTGGATAAAAAGTAGTTTCCATTCATCTAGAAAATTCCCGACCCTTAACGATAAGTTGAATAATGCAACAACGGCTCAGCAATGGAACCAACACATTGCTTTAGAGAGAACGATGAGAATTGTTGAAAATCACATTCCTTTGAATTTTGATAGTCTGAATACTTAGCGTATGTCGTCAATATTAAGAACTACGCAGAGAAGTTAAAGGAAGACATTATCCCATTCACATGTGCTCCATCGTCAGTCCACGAATTATCAGTGGCAAAGTTTGCTTTAAAAATTCCGCAAATAAATTAGCAGTGTCACTAGGCGATGACGAGATCTTATCTTGATAGGTCACAGGACAATGAATTACTGACAAGGCTGCTTGGAAACGAATAAGTTCCAAAACGATTTAGGATTGATTTAATATTATTCTCAAAGTTAAGAGTGTATCGATTATATAGGAAATTTATCAATGCAATTAAATTATACTTCAAGTATTCTTGCTTGAACTGAAGGGATCCCGAATCTTAAAAATTATAATATTTATTGCGAGATTTTAGTCTGTTAGATTTTTTTATTATAATGCATTTGTAAACTTGCCGAAAATGATGGATATTGTTGATAACATTCAGAATAATACTTTTAAATAATCAAGCAGCTAGGGAGATTTGTTTTTTTTTTTTTTGTTTTTTTTTTTTTTTTTTTTTTTTTTTTTTTCTTTTTTTCTTTTTTTTTTTTTTTTCTTTTTTTTTTTTTCTTTTTCTTTTTATTTTTCTTGTTTTTTTTTTCGTTTTTTTTTTTTTTTTTTTTTTCTCTTTTTTTTTTTTTTTGTTCTTTTTTCTTTTTTTGTTTCTCTTTCTTTTCTCTCTCTTTCTCGTCTTCTCTCTATCTCTTTTCTCTTTTTTCTGTCTCTCTGTTTCTTTTTTTCCTTTTCTTTTTTTTCTCTTTTTCTTCTCTTTCTCTGTTTTCTCTCTTTTTTTTCTTTTCTCTCTCTTTTCTCTTTTCTCTTTTTTTCTTCTTTTTTCTCTTTTCTTTTTTTCTTTTTCTTTCTTTTTTTCTCTTTCTTTTTCTTTTTTTTCTCTGTTTTCTCTTTTTTTCTCTCTCTCTTTTTTCTCTTTTTTTTCGTTTTCTTTTTCTCTCTCTCTCTCTTGTTTTTTTCTTTTCTTTCTTTTTTGTTCTCCTCTCTCTCTCTCTCTCATCTTTTCTTTTCCTCTCTTTCTGTTCTCTTTTTCTTTTGTCTTTTTTCCTTTTCTCTCTTTTTCTCTTTTCCTTTTTTTTGTTTCTCTTTTTTTTCTTCTCTCTTTTAGTGTCTCTTTTCTTTTTTTGTCTTTTTTTTTTCCATTTTTTTTCTTTTTTTTTTTTTTTTTTTTCTTTTTTTTTTTATCTTTTTCACTTTTTTTTCTTTTTATTTTTTCATTTTCTTTTTTTTTTTTTTCTTTTGTTTTTTTTTTTCTTCATTTCTTTTTTTTTCTTTTTTTTTTCTTCTTTTTTTTTTTTTTTTTTTTTTTTTTTTTTTTTTTCACGTCAAGGAAAAGGACTGCCAATCTATATTTGAGATTAATCAAACAAAATCCAGAGACTATAATTAAACCAACATCATTATTGTATTCCATAGTCAAACTCATAAAATTTAAGTTCCAAGATCAATGGTGCAGCATGGTTTATCAGTATTTGATAACGGGCAAATAGCACGAATCAAATTATAATTAAGATCATAATAACAAATATGAGATCTAGGATTGTATCAAGTTGAATCACAAAATTATTGATTTGTACTAATTGTAGCTATAAAAACCATAACTACATACATTTCATTAGTTATATTATATATCGTAGGTATGAGAGTATTCTCACCCAGAAGATAACTCCAGATAATTTTATTTAGATTATAGTCTCCTAAAATACAGAGTTTTCGACTCCAAGTTTGTCCTAGAAACATGCAATATATTACCGACATGAGCTTCGTATACCCTATCTGGACTATTAGGTGGAATATAAGATGCACTAATATTAAACTCTCTTGCCTGTTACACAGACTATGATGACCTGATCAAGAGATATTTCAGCAATATCAAGAGCAACCACGGAGGATTGTACCTCTTTTCTCACAGCACAATGCCATGAGAATGCCATTTGTTTGTTTCCATTTCATTTTGACATTTTGTCATACAAATTGACATTTATTTAAAAATAAATTTCAAACTGATTATGATGCCAGATTGTATGCGCTAAGTGGAGTATAATCGTGGCTAAGTTGCCAAGTTTACGCCAAGTCAGTCAAGTCTATGCTAAGTATCAGTAATGGGCCCTTAAGTCAGAAAACGATAGTAGATAATAGATGAAAACGGGAAGCAATATATGTAAGTGAAACGATGGGATAGAAATATTATATTCATACTGATAATCTAATGGAGGATCACCCTTCAATTGCGTCATGAAATACTATCTCGAACTTCGTATATCAATTCAGTCCTGTTATGCGGCGCAGAATCAGTTACAATAAGAGCATCAAATGATATGATGAAGATCGTGCGCAAAGTCCTCCAGTATGTTTGTGTGAAGCCAATGGATAGTTTTGAAGGAGATACGCATATGAATAGAATGTAGCCTAACTGAGAACCGCCTTTGGTAGCAGAGCAAAGAGGAGGCTTCACTGTCTAAGAGAAAGGCGTAAGTACCAAGAACTCATGAATTTCGATGTGTAAGCATACAGTTGTACGTAACACTCCCGTAATTAATGGGTACTTTTTCGAAATTGATCGAAAAATCGATAAAATTTTTTTCCAAATCGATAACTTCTTGATAACGAAATTGATAACTTTTCGATAACAAATTGGTAGCACTTTAGAATGCTACACTAGAAGTCGATAACTTTTTGATAACAAATAACTAATAGTTTTTGATAACAAATAATCGATAGCTTTTCGTAATAAAATGATAACTTTTCGATAAAAAAAACCGATAAATCGGCGATAAAAAGTTGATAATACATCGATAACCCTTGAAATCACCTGTATCATCCTATAACACACCTTTCGTTTCCTTTCCATCGATAACCTTTGTCAAAGCTTTCCTTTCCTTAAGTTTCCTTTTTTCAATTCATTTTTTTTTCTTTCTTTCTTTTCTTTCCTTTCCTTTGCTTTTCTTTCCTTTTCTTTCCTTTCCTTTCCTTACCTTTCCTTTACTTTCCTTTCTTTTCCATTCCTTTCTTTTCCTTTCCTTGCCTTGATTTGCTGTCTGATTTCGCTCATATCAACTCTACCACATTGCTTACACATTACGCTATTGTGTAGTGACTACATTTACGCTTACATAGAACGCCTGCATGGTGTTACTAATTCGCTTTGGTTGTCCTGAAGAAACTACTTACGGTATTTTCAATCTGCATGACCGGTCATAAAAACGCAGACATTATTACTGACTTCCTGACTTTATAAACTAAATTTGCTTAAACTGCAATGATAGCCTTTGCTCGGGAAATAAAACAAAGCGCCTCCGGTATATCTGCCATTGGAATTGCGCCCTCTGCCACATTTTCACCGTCAGCGCAGGACTTGTCAACTCCGTAAATTGGCAGCCAATGGTTACCCTAGCATCTGATTACTTGCCCGTACTCCTCTCGTTAAAATGATCATCAAATTAATCTTTCTGATAGTCGCACTTTTGTGAACTTCAACAAACTGGATTGGGATGACAATAAAGCATAAATATTCAGAAGGTTCTTATGCTGCCCTTCCATTCTCGACTGATGTCGTCAAGGGAAACGTTTTTTTTAGCAGGATCATTAATTCGGCATCGACTTACTTTATTTCTGCTGGAAGAATTCCGGAATCCGGCCAAATTTCCCAACAGATGCAGCAGTCTTGGCGAGAGAACGTGATCTCAAGAGACAGCAAAACCCTTGCTACCCACAAATCAGGGACATAAACAAGCCCACGAACTGGGAAAATATTTAAAAGAGCTGCAACTTTCTGTTGGTGTTGTTATGTTATGGTCAACGGCAAAGCCCCTATCAATTCGACGAAGCACAATGACAGAATATCTATCGTCTTTGGTTTTTAAGGAAAAAGATTTCGAACAATGCCACATGTTGCACTAAAGTGAAATAAGCAAGGATAATAATTAAATTGGCTGATGTCACACCAGAAGTCGGCAGCATACAAACCTTTTAACAGAGGAGGTAGTCAGGACGTGGACAGTAGCGGATCGTGAGCTTGGCTGTGGGGTGGGTCTCAAAAAGTTTCATAAATTTTGCTTTATTTTTATAAATACGGTATTCATGTATAGATTGCCGTGCATCGTGAAATGCCAAAATTAAGTATTGAACATTTGAATATTTGTTTTCTTTGGATATTTCATTTTTGTTCTGTAAAGTATTTGAAAAATAAAAATTTCTCTGACCTTTTGAGGGGAGGGGGGATGTCCAGAGATAATGTGGCACAGAGATAATGTATCACCTTCTAAGACTTTTCTACCTAGGTGTTGCCACTCACAAGGTTGCCACCTATTCAAAATTAAAAAAGAAATTGCATGAGATATGGCGATATGGGTATCAAACGAAAGGTATTTCACTCCGCATTACAATAGGGACATTTTGAGTAGGGTTGCAATTTAGGGTTGCCACCTATTCAAAATTAAAAAGAAATTGCATGAGATATGGCGATATGGGTTTCAAACGAAAGGTATTTCACTCCGCATTACAATAGGGACATTTTTGAGTTGGGTTGCCATATAGCGTTGCCACCTATTCGAAATTAAAAAAAAATTGCAAGAGATATGCCGATATGTGTATCAAACGAAAAGTATTTCACTCCGCATTACAATAGGGACATTTTTGAGCAGGGTTGCCATTTAGGGTTGCCACCTATTCAAAATTAAAAAGAAATTGCATGAGATATGGCGATATGGGTATCAAACGAAAGGTATTTCACTCCGAATTACAATAGGGACATTTTTGAGTAGGGTTGCCATTTAGGGTTGCCACTATTCGAAATTAAAAAAAATTGCATGCGATATGACGATATGGGTATCAAACGAAAGGTATTTCACTCCGCATTACAATAGGTACATTTTTGGGTAGGGTTGCCATTTAGGGTTGCCACCTATTCGAAATTAAAAAAAATTGCATGCGATATGCCGATATGGGTATCAAACGAAAGGTATTCACTCCGCATTACAATAGGGACATTTTTGAGCAGGGTTGCCATTTAGGGTTGCCACCTATTCGAAATTAAAAAAATTGCATGCGATATGCCGATATGGGTATCAAACGAAAGGTATTTCACTACGCATTGCAATAGCGACATTTTTGAGTAGGGTTGCCATTTAGGGTTGCCACTATTCGAAATTAAAAAAAATTGTCATGCGATATGCCGATATGGGTATCAAACGAAAGTATTTCACTCCGCATTACAATAGGGACATTTTTGAGTAGGGTTGCCATTTAGAGTTGCCACCTATGCGAAATTAAAAAAATTGCATGAGATATGCCGATATCCGAGGTATTCCATCAATGCAGAGTAGTGCTATGGGGGTTGACGAAAAGTCTCACTCCGCATTACAATAGGGACATTTTGGTAGGGTGCATTTAGGGTTGCCACCTATCATTAAAAAAGAAATTGCATGAGATATGGCGATATGGCTTTCAAACGAAAGGTATTTCACTCGAATTACAATAGGACATTTTTGAGTTGGGTTGCCATATAGAGTTGCCACCTATTCGAATTAAAAAAAAATTGCATGAGATATGCCGATATGGGTATCAAAACGAAAGGTATTTCACTCCGCATTACAATAGGGACATTTTTGAGTAGGGTTGCCATTTAGGGTTGCCACCTATTCGAAATTAAAAAAAATTGCATGAGATATGCCGATATGGGTATCAAACGAAAGGTATTTCATTCAGCATTACAATAGAGGCATTTTTGAGTAAGGTTGCCATTTAAGGTTGGGGTAGTTAGACGAAATAGTCTCATATTCTATTAAAGCTTTAAAGGAGAACATTAAAGTTAGAAATCTTCGTAAAAAAAATCTTACATATAATTCGACTTAATTTTTTTATTTTCACACACGCTAATAAAATTGAAATGCAATATCAAGGCAACGTGGCAAATTCTAGCAAAATATATTTAAATGGATATTTTTGGCAAATAAGAAATGATTAATTGCAATTTTTCACAGATTACTATTAGAAAGATTTCTAATCATTGGCATTAGTTCAATTTGAAAACGACATCTAACCATTTAACTACTACCAACAGATGGCGCTTGGAGAAGTAAGTTGACGTTTAATTAAACTAACTGTCATTCGTGAAATTTACAAGTTTTTGGAATGTAATAACATTTTGAGATTTTCATAGGTATAACTAAAAAAATGTTTGAAATTAATAATTCGATGCATGAAGATACTTGACCTAAATAACTTATTTCTCGATTGCATTAATTGTCATAACAATCCTTTATACTATAAGCTGGAATTACCCATTTTAAATTTTCATTCCAGTTCATTTTGCGGTTAGTGTAGGATATGTTTTTGAAATCTATTTTTAAGGAAATCAAATATTGGTAAGTAAAAATATATAATATATGTACATATAAAAAAAGTAGAGTTTGATTAATGATGACATGTAGAACAAAGTATGTTATGCCGCATACTCGGTCGCCCAGGTACTATCTATTAAACTCTCTAACTGTTGAAGTCGGTGGATAGCATCTATCTCAGGCGGCCTTTGTCAACGTATTTAAATCTACGAAACTTACCACCAAATCATAAACCCACTGTTTTAACCCTGAAGAGAGATCCCACTGTTTTCCGATTACTTCTCGACGGCAGAATAAAGCAATTGCAACCTTCCTAGCACGACCTTTCAGATAAAGTTTCATTCCAGTTTGTGGTCAAGAATATAACCCTGTTAGGAATATTATGCCTCTTCGTCAACAGAACCATATTTGTTTTACTTGGGTCGGCAGCTTATCATTATGATTCAGATGACTTGGTCACGATGCCCAACTATCCCTGCAAAGCGCACCAGTGTATACAAAAATTTCAAAATCATTCTGGAGTGTTATAACATCAGAAATGTACTTTGTTATGATAAATAGCCAGTTAAAGCAAATATGCGCACACGCAGTTTGAGGAACACCTTAATACAACGACAAAAGAAGCATAATATAGGGCGCCGCTAACCTTCACGCTTTAATCAACTTCATACGACGCACGCCGTTAATAAAAAATATCAATTATTTGTGCGAATGTCATCTAAAAAACGCACCCATGCTTTAGATACACATACACACGCATACATACAAAGCGTCCATGACAACTCACACGCATATTGAGACATTGCTTGTCGGCCATTGCAAAACAAAGAGTTCAACCCATTTGCTGTTTTTGGTATTAAATGTTGTTGTTGATGTTATGCTAAAAAGTGGCAGCTGCTTCGTTACCATTCGCGTTAAAGCGATCGAAGGAAGGATATCAAAGAAGACTAACTACATACTACATATGTATTTATATACGCTTTTATTTGTAGATGTCAATATGTAATTCGGTTTTTATACTCAGCTGAGCAGAGCTCACAGAGTATATTAACTTTGTTCGCATAACGGTAATCCGTAACGGCATAAACTAATCGAGATAGATATAGACTTCTATATATCAAAATGATCTGGGTGAAAAAGAAATTCATTTAGCCATGTCCGTCCGTCCGTCCGTCTGTAAACACGATAACTTGAGTAAATTTTGAGGTATCTTGATGAAATTTGGTATGTAGGGCGCTCATCTCAGATCGCTATTGAAAATGAACGAAATCGGACTACAACCACGCCCACTTTTTCGATATCGAAAATTTCGAAAAACCGAAAAAGTGCGATAATTCATTACCAAAGACGGATAAAGCGATGAAACTTGGTGGGGGCGTTGACCTTATGACGCAAAATAGAAAATTACAAAAATTTTGGACAATGGGCGTGGCACCGCCCACTTTTAAAAGAAGGTAATTTAAAAGTTTCGCAAGCTGTAATTTGGCAGTCGTTGAAGATATCATGATAAAATTTGGTAGGCACGTTACTCCTATTACTATATGTGTGCTAAATAAAAAATAGCGAAATCGGATGACAAACACGCCCACTTTTAAAAAAAATTTATTTTAAAGTCAAATTTTAACAAAAATTTAATATCTTTACAGTATAAAAGTAAATTATGTCAACATTCAACTCCTGTAATGATATGGTGCAACAAAATACAAAGATAAAAGAAAATTTCAAAATGGGTGTAACTCCACCCTTTTCCATTTAATTCGTCTAGAATACTTTTAATGCCATAAGTCGAACAAAAATTTACCAATCCATGTGAAATTTGGTAGGGACATAGATTCTATGACGATAACTGTTTTCTGTGAAAATGGGCGAAATCGGTTGAAGCCACGCCCAGTTTTTATACACAGTCCACCGTCTGTCCTTCCGCTCGGCCGTTAACGCGATAAGTTGCGCAAAAAACGATATATCCTAACTAAACTTAGTTCACGTACTTATCTGAAGTCACTTTATCTTGGTACAAAATATGGCCGAAATCCGTCTATGACCACGCCCACTTTTCCGATATCGAAAATTACGAAAAATGAAAAAAATGCCATAATTCTGTACCAAATATGAAAAAAGATATGAAACATGGTAATTGGATTGGTTTATTGACGCAAAATATAACTTTAGAAAAAACTTTGTAAAATGGGTGTGACACCTACCATATTAAGTAGAAGAAAATGAAAAAGTTCTGCAGGCCGAAATCAAAAGCCCTTGGAATCTTGGCAGGCATTTTGGTCGACATCTCGAAAACGCCTTCACATATACAACTAAGGGCTATCCCTTTTAAAACCCATTAATATTTTAGTTTGATACCCATATCGTACAAGCACATTTAGAGTCACCCCTGGTCCACCTTTATGCGATATCTCGAAAAAACGTCCACCTATAGAATAAGCCCCACGCCCTTTTGAAATACTCATTAATACCTTTCGTTTGATACCCATATGTACAAACCATTCTAGAGTCACCCCTGGTCCACCCTTATTGCGATATCTCGAAAAGGCGTCCACCTATAGAACTAAGGCCCACGCACTTTTAGATAATCATTAACACCTTTCATTTGATACACATGTCATACAAACACATTCCAGGGTTACCCTAGGTTCATTTTGCTAAATGGTGATTTTCCCTTATTTTGTCTCCAAAGCTCTCAGCTGAGTATGTAATGTTCGGTTACACCCGAACTTAGCCTTCCTTACTTGTTTTTTTATTATTTTGTTGATAATTATTAATACATTTGCTTTTTATCTCTCCTAATTAATTAACAAAAAAAAGAAAAAATTAAGTAACTAAAAAATACAAAAAACTGACTAAAAGTTAAAGGATGCGAAATTTGAGTGGAGTCCGCCTGAATAATAGTACGCAACCAATCAGCTTTGTTCGAAACAAATAATTTAAATTACATTAAAAACTATATAAAGTTTATAAATACGTACATATTGCGGTACTTTTCCCGCTGCATTATTCATATATTTTTCGCACAACTACATTTAAGCAGAATGTGAAGGCGTGGCTCTCAAGTTAATGCACTCCACTAAACCAGATAATGAGTATCCCTACATATATAAAATAAACGAATAAATACTAACAAACTCTACAACTACAAAGGCAAAAAATCGAAGCTTAAGGTTGCTCATGAGCGTTTCGCCACTATTCTCTCTCACTTTCAGCTAGTGCTGTCGAAAGCTTACTAACTGGTCAACGGTTATGGATTACCTACTGGTAGAAAAATGGTTCACAAATGTGGACTAATATGTTCTAAACATCCGTTTTTAGTACTGACCCTGTTTTTTAAATTATTTATGAATACCGATCTTCTGAAGATTGGTTACCAACCAGCCGATTCCTATTTTGCTGTATAATAGTTTTTTCAGAAATTTTTCTATTCCAGTAAAAAGGTACCTATGCATATTTTTTGTATTCAGGGTGCAGTTCACCAAGCTCACACAGCTTACTAAAAGTTATTGTTATTATGCTTCAATTAATTTATATAAAAAAGTTCAGGATTTTGTGCAAATGATCTAGTATCATTTCATTCCAAATTTATGTAGCATTTTATTTACAATACACTATCAAAATTTATGGCTACACTCAGAGAAAAACGCCGTTCTAAAATCCAGCACCACCGGACTCAATTCAACCTTTTCATATTCTTACTTTTTTGTTCTTGAAAAACGAACGACCTGTTCTCAAAACAACACCCTTGTTCTGAGCTGACAACCATGTTCTTGAAAAGGGAACGGTGTCTAAAATATGAACAAATGTCTATTAATGAGACATGTCTAAATAAGATCAGAAAAAAAACGGTACAATTCGTGTGGACTACAATGTTAAATACAACATTTGGCACAAGCTATCAAGAAGTTATAGTGGCTCAGCGACTATTATGTTGCGGTAGCGATCGTGTGGCGCGAATTCGATCACCGTCAAACTCTGAAGTGTTATAAAACGATTTTTATATTCTATTTTTTAACTCCTTTTTTTCGTTCAGTTCCATTCAGGTAATTCTCAAACTCGTTGTGAAATGTTTTAAAAATATATTCAGATTGCATCACCAAATAAGAAAGATTTCTGTTATCGAGCAATCTATGAGAAATGCATATTATGCGTTTTTTCAAACCTTTTGGCATTTAATAATAGTTTTTTGTTATTAATATTTCTTATTAATAACAAACAAATTATTTATTAATAAAAAATAAATATATAAATGGGTAATAATTAAAAAATATATCTTCCTCCCACCTATGATCAAGCACAAACCGTTCTTCAATTGAGACCGAAAACTGTTAAATCGAACAAAAAACGTTCTCGAAGCGTGAGAACGAAAAAATCTTAAATCAAGCCCAAGTAGTGCTTGAAATGAGCACAGAAGGTTCACACATTAATACCAAAGTGGCCATAAAATACGAACTGTTCTTAAAACAAGCCCATCGGTCACGAGTTAAGAAAAAACGTACTTAACAGACTTTTGTCAACGAATGTTCTTAACTTTGAACTTGTTTCGTTCGTATAGAACGATTTTTTCTCTGAGTGTAGGGATTGTCCGCAAACTGTTTATGAACGGGTCTGACGATGTCAGCAATCTGTGCAGCAAATCCAAGTTACTACAAATTCTTGACTTTTATGTGGTGAAAAGTTTACGATAGTTTCGTGCATCTTTGTTTCTAGACTGTTGAGCTTCTTCCGAAAGTTGACCAATAGGAAGAACAGCAGACACGATTATCAGAATTTTATGTACGCTCACTGAATATTGTAACAAGCATATTCCGATAAATACAGTATCCTTGTCTCTGTCACATAGTGGTCAAAACCTTCAGAATTTGTTTGAAACCCACATCCTATGCATGCAAGTTTTTATGAAACCTTTTCAAAATATTGATGTTTATGCCGGTTATGTCTGATGTTACTTCAGGATCTCCAAAGAATCTTCTCGCAGTGTTGTCATCATTTGTGTTGCCAGTTTTTGCTTTGGCATATCAATCAAGAGACCTTCTTTCCTGAATCTATTTTGGATATGTTCTTTCTTCTTTTTCATCTTTTCCTTATTTTCTTCGCCCCGCACACACCAGGTCTTCATTTCCATTCGATAAGCGATGTGTAGCATACATTCCATGCATCGTATCCAAGAATGTAAAGGGGAAATTCCGAAAGCAAGCATGCTTTTGTCAACATTTCGCTCGGACAGGGCTCGCATATTGTTCATACCTTTTGGAGAAGCCCCACATATGTAGCACTTTTGCGATGATGTATATGCCAACAGAGCGTTAGGTGGACTTTTATGTGATGTATACATGCATATGTATATTCCCGAAGCACTCAATTGCTTAGAAGTATCACCCATAATAGACAACCCTGAGGTAGGCGTGCATACATAACAAGTTGATGGTATAAGTGCACAACTCGTTAACTATGGGAAAACTCATATGACAAACAAGGAAGGCTATTCAGTGCACAAGTTTCCTTTTTGTGGGTTTTTACCATTTCAGGTATAACTGTCTTTTTTGGGATCTAGCATTGTAGACTTGAATTGAGGACATTCATTTGATAAGTCACTGCGCTTCATGAGCGAGGGCATAGAGACATTAAGTTGTCGATTACAAAGAAAAACGCAAAATTTCGCAATGGTTTGTTTTTTATCTGAAATTATATGAAATTACCTTTAATGTGTATGTATTCGTTCAATGGAATTGGGCAGAATCAGGCAAGTTTTATTCTATTGAAAACGAAAAATTTTGTAAGCTTACCAACTTTTAGTGGCTGTCTAAAACAAAAAAAAATTTATTTAAAAAATGTCTACGTAGCTGAGACTTACCAATGCTGTTACAAACTATCCAAATATGTTAAATAAAATAGTTTTAAGTCAAAACAGTTATCGAAAAATCCACCACGTGGCCACAAATTTGGTCAACCATTTTGGACTGTGAAATGATTTTACACTTGTTTCAATTATCCAAGTTTCATAATGCTTATCATGGTGATCGTGGGTTTCTGACTTTGATTTGTATACATTTTCTTACCAGTTGGTTATTAATCTGTTGCATGTCAAAACATTTTTGAGATTGGAGAACATTGTTTTTTGGACTTTTGGCATCCTAAACGTGAAAAAAGTTACACGGTGCGCCGTAATGTGTTGGTAATTTACTCCGCCATTTAAACAGTAGATCTGGGTTCACGCCCTGGGAAAAGTAACATCAAAATTGTAGAAACAAGTTTTTTCAATTAGAAGAAACTTTTTCTAGGCGGAGTCGCCTCTCGGCAGTGTTTGGCGAGCACTCCGAGTGTATTTCTGCTATGAAAAGCTCTCTGTGTAAATTTATCTGCCTTGCAGATGCCGTTCGGAGTCGGCATAAAAAAAGTAGGTCCTGTCTCGCCAATTTGAAGGAAAAATTAAGAGGAGCACGACACAAATTGGAAGAGAACCTCGGCCAAAAATCTTTTCGGGGGTTATCGCGCCTTAAATTTTTTTTATTTAATCAATTTATAAAATCGCGTAAACATACATGAGTATACAAAAAAAAAGAGGCCTAATCTTCCGAGAACCAAATTTTGTGTACTGCCTTTAGTTTTCCAAATGGCTATTCAATTAGATAAAACAAGTATTTATTCAATTAGATATTTTATTTAAATTTTCTGAAATCTTATGCTGTTTTCACACAGATGGCTTATTGAATAATAAAGGCAGTTTCCTACATTAAGACGCTTATTGAGCTCAATCTTCCCTACAAAATTCGAATCTGTAATTATTTCATTAGTAGCTAATCGAATGCCGAATGAAATCAAAAGCACAATGCAACTCTGTTGGGAGCGTTCAGTTTCTTAGTTTTTGGTGTGTTCAGTGCTTAAAAATGTTATTTGTCAAAGTAAATGTCATTGTCTGCATGGCGGAACGATACAAGGTGGCCGCATCGAACAGCTGATTATAACCTTTTTTTATTTGATTTGATACATCAACTTCCGGTGCAGTACGATTTTAACATTTGTACATCGAATTTACAAAAATAAAGTACATGGAATTCTTATTTAGTGTATGTAGGTATGTCACCATGCTACCACCTTGTATCGTTCCGCCATGATTGTCTTCTGTTCATATAGCATTGTCACTTCATACTAATCGAGCAGTTACTTCTGTGCGAAAGCAAAAAATTTACGAATTCATTAGAAGGTGAAATGAGATCATTAAGTTTCTGTGTGAAAACAATATTAAACTATCAAGTGATAAAATTAATCAACAGCAACATCACTATCCGCTCAAAGCGGCCAGCCAGCATGATTATTTCTCCAGCAAGTACTCAGTAATGCTCTGCTCTCGCTATCATTTAGCCTCGTCTCATATTTGATCGTTGCCATTGCTAGCGGCAACAATACTCACTGCATCATGAACACATTTGCTGTTCACAATGACTCTTGCTTTTGTATTCTTTTTTTTCTCTCACCAACATGACGGGCGCTACTTTGATATCAAACCGGTTAATATTCGTAACACCACCACCACCCAAGCGCATGCATACAACACACAAACACATGCATATAAACAATGCCCGCCTTCTTTCCATACAAATGTAAGCGCTCATTCATATGTGAGCTGGTAAGTGAGCGCCCTGCACTATTCTCCATTATTAACACCACCACCACCGCCACGACCATTGCATATGAAGTTACAAAAACAACAAACGTGCCTGCGTACAATTCTAAATTCAACCCAATCGCGTCGCAGCAATTCGTTAACGCTTCTTCTTTGCTTTTGTAACCGGCTTTTGTTATTGTAATTTGGCTTTGGTTTGTTGATTTTATTTGCTTATTTCTTGTTGTTTGTTAGTTTATTTGTGCTTGCGCTTTTTATTTTGTATATTATTTTTTTGATTGTTTGAAGGGGGAGCGCCACAACCAGTTTTACAGTGTGGCATTGATCGCGCGCCCGTTTTTGCTTTTGTGCAACGCGCCACCACGCGATTTTATTAATTTATGCTCGCGCGCTCTTTTAGTTGTATGCCGAATGTCGTACGGCCTGATCGCTAGATTACGGCGCGAGTGTATCCAACATAAACTTATCGAACATACGTAATACGTAACGCAAGCGTATTTTTTTGGTTTTGTTTTGTATTAAACGTGAAAGAAATGCCAACAACAAAAGTGGCTGAAATCGTTGTGGTTTGAACGTTGTCAAAGTACTGATTTCCGTCGGATATCGAGCGGCGTGTGCGCGCGATAACAACGTGTTGACAAAAACAGCAGATGGCGAGCTTTTCAAATATCTACATTTAGAACCGCATTTAGGTCTTTTCATAAGAAACCGCATATGTGCTAGTTACAACACAAGATTTATCGATTTCGTAAAAATTTGTAAACTAAGAAGAATTCTTTTTATTTATAAAACGCTGTTCTGTTTTTAATAATCTCAAAATGTGCGTGAAGATTAGTTAATAAAAATTTTCTTTCGTAATATCTACCAAAGTCAATGCAGTGCATTTTAGACAATTTTTTAATTTAAATAAGAAAAAAGAATATAAACACACCAAAGTGCGAAAAAAAAATTTAAATAAATACACATTGCTAATATATTATTAAAAGTTCCTCCCGAAATACGAAGCTAAACTTTCTCACTTAAAATGGATATGACCAGCGCAAACTCGCTAAATATGCGAGCACCTTTCTTTTCGGGATATCCTTTTCAAGGTAAGTCAGATATGAAGACATCGTTATCATAAATTGGCGCGATTTTGGCCGTTGTGTCACAAACTTCGCCAGCTAGGCTTGTTTTGCGAGAACCGGCACCAATTGGGAGCATCAGCGGAGACTAAGTGTCTTTCTACGAGGTCTGCCCTGTCTTTTGTTCCAAAAATGCGTGCAAATAGGAGCGTATTCAACATTCGCATAGCATGACCCAGCCAGCGAAGCCTTTGTGCATTTAGACTTCTTATACTTGTTGTAGCGGGAAGGAGACCCCATGAAAGTTTGTGGAGAGTTGTATCTTTGTTGATAATCTTCTGCCATATTTGGAACCGGTACGTTTCGGATGTAAATGAGGAAAAGACAAAGTACTTGCTATCATCCAAGAAAGAAAAGGCGCCTTGGCAGCCACGTAACTATTGATGGCTTTAAATTCCACACCGAGAAGCACTTCATCTATCTATGTAGAAAGCAGCGAAAACAATATGAGCTTAGAAATTAAACGGAGAGTAATTCTTGACAACACTGGACTTAGTAGGCAATTGAAAAGTAAAGTCCTCTTTCAAATCACATGTATGGTGAGGATCATGGAAAGTGTCGAGAGAAGATGAGATGACTCTTGAGTGTGCGAGAATAAAATTTCTCTGGAAGATGTATGGTCCTGTCCGTAATGACGACGGGGGCTTCGAAGGAGGTAAATTGATGAGCTTTACGCAGATATGAAGATAGTGCATCGAATTCGCTGGCTATCTCATGTACTGCGAATAGATGAAAACGCTCCGGACAAGAAGATATCATGCAGTTTGAAAGCAGCGGAACGTGTGGACCTCCACTGAGTTGGGGGAGGTAGGTGGAGGAAGGCTTGACCTTCCTTTGCGCTTCCACGATAGCTGTCGTGACTTGTTCCGAAATATCGAAAATCGCTTCGGCGTTACAATCAATTGCGATTTTAGTCGCTGCGAAAAACGCATACATTCTCCGATACTCATCGTCGGCATCACTGAGAGGGCAATAAATCTACAGGAGAACTTTTCTCTCGAGCACTTCGAACTCCGTCTCTGACACCGAGCCATTCATCATGACAAGTATATGAGAGACTAATAGAGCGTGAGCTTTGTTTGTTCCCTTTGAATCTCTTGGGCTTTTGGTCGGTGAACTGCGTAAAGCTCATACATCTCATATGATCTTCTCTCTCGGTACTCGCTCTCGGCATCCTGGATAGGACCATAAATCTTCCGGATAAATTTTTACTCGCCCACTCTAGGATCTATCCTATCGTCCCTCGGCTGAGTCTATCACTATGAGTCATACATCAGGACAGGTATGATGGAAAAAACAAAGAGCGTAATTTTTGTTCATCGGCGAAGCATTTTACGTTTTAATTGGCCACTCAGTCCAAAGAAGCACTTGTTGGCAAGAGCAACTCTCCGTTTGTGATTGTTAGTGGGTTATATTCCTAGACAGAATTGAACATCTAGTTGACAATCGCAAAAGTTAAAACTAATACTATAGCCATCCAGAAGCACAACTTATCGCTCCTAGTCGGAGCATAGGGCGGAGACGAACGCTCTTCAGCGACTTCTATCAGTCGCTAAACGTCTTATTTCATTCCAGGTGGCGGTGGAAGAGCTCTCATTGAAAATCGTACGCATCCAAGTTTGTCGAGGACGTCCGCTGCGTCGGCTTCCTTGTGGATTACATTGGAAGGCCATTTTGGCAACGTTGTCATCTTCTCTGCGGAGAGTGTGACCGATTCAACCCCACTTACGTTTTTTAATTTCAGTGTAGATTGGGGGGTTGTTCGTGAGTGACAGTAGATCGGCGTTGGTTATCGTTCTTGGCCAGAAAATACGGCAGACTTTGATTGTAGAGCCTACATTATTTTCACCGTCATTGCGGTTCCTAGATAGACGTCTTTCACAGTTTCGAGTTTAGATGACTGAAGATTGACATGGTCAAAAGAAGATGGCTCGCAGAATTCCAATTTAATAAGTCAAGCTGAAAACCTTGGCCGTCAAGCGACTAGATTATTCACTTACTCAACAAGTAGTAGGAACTGATGCGCGTGAGATTAAGAATGAAGTTGGTTTCTTCAACTCGGGGCAATGGGACCTCCCACACTACCACTCGAAGACATTTCTAGCCTCAGTGAGTGCCGGCTCATTCGTCCCGCTGTATGATTTCATAGGAATTCTCAATCAAACACTTGCTTTCTGTATTAACTTAAAGAGCGAAATATTCACCTTCCCTAACTCTGCAAGCCCGTCGAAAATCCATGTGCCCAGAAATCTGAGTAATTTTTCCTGTAGTCCTGGAAATCAGCAGAGAAAGTGACGAATTGACTTGTAGTTGTTATTGCAGCAGTGCTTCGCCCCATCCAATAGGTGCGACCGATCACAAATTGTCATCAATATCCTCTAACGGGAGTCCAAGGAAACTTGCAGTTTCAACAGGGGTGGACCATATGAGAGGGGTGTTAGAGGCGTTGTTTCCACATAACAATTAAAGAGATGGTTGGTGTCATGTGGGGACATATTGCAAGCGGGGTATACATTTTGTATGTCAGTGTTGATTCTGGATAGGTAAGAGTTTAACCTGTTACAGTATCCAGATCGAAGTTGAGCTAGAGTGACTCGCGTTTCCCTGGGGAGTATGCATTCCTTTCCGCTAGTTTTGGTACTGTTCTTTGAGTACTGGATTCACGGGGCAATTCCTGGCATATAGGGTCCGACGCCTGTTTGTGGAGTTCGCTGAGGACCTGTTCTGAGTTCTCAGGTGCCGTATTTCCTCATAATGCTTACGGAGATGACGCCTTATACCCCTGGGTGGTGTTGGCTCATTTATCAGATGTCTGTTGGGACGCCCAGGTTTCTGGTCATTCAACAGGAACTATTTGGTTAGCATCTCATTTCTCTCCCTGATTGGAAGTATTCTCGCCTCATTATGTAGGTGGTGTTCTGGGGACATAAGAAGGCAGCCCAGCCCGTGGCGGTTCTGAGAGCAGTATTTCGGCAGGCCTGTAGCTTCTTCCAGTGAGTAATTTTTAGGCTTGGCGACCATATAGGGGACGCGTAGCATGCAATCGGCTGGCCAATTGCTTTTCAAGTGGTAATGAGCGTTTCTTTGTCTTTTCCCCAAGTACTGCCAGCAAGAGATTTGAGGATTTTATTACGGCTCTGGATTTTCGGTACAATTGCGGCTGCATGCTCGCCAAAATGTAGATCCTGATCAAATGTCACACCCAAGATTTTGGGGTGTAGAACAGTCGGTAGCGTAGTGCCATCGACGTGGATGTTTAAAATGGTCGACATTTGGGACGTCCGTGTTGTAAATAAGGTCGCGGAGGATTTAGCCGGTGATAATGCCAGGTTTCGCGAGGCGAAAAAACTAAAGAGATCAGGGAGATAGCCGTTTATTCTGTTGCAAAGCTCATCGATATGTGGGCCTGGGCCTGTGGCCACTATTGTACAGTTATCGGCGTAGGAAACGATAGTAACTCCTTCAGGTGGCGAAGGTAGCTTTGATATGTAGAAGTTAAACAAAAGTGGGGTTAGGACACCACACTGTGGCATCCCTTGTTTAATTCTCCTTGGTTTTGATGTTTCGTTTCCTAAATTGCACCGATGCCTGCCGACCACCCAAATGATTTGGGGTCCACCTTTTAAGAAATGGGGGAAGGGTAGACCCTTCCAGGTGTTGCAGTAACGTGCCATGGTTGACGTATCAAAAGCTCTTGATAGGTCTAGCGCAACGAGTACTGTTCTATGGTGGGGGTTTTGATTTAAATCGCAATTTATCTTGGTGCTAATGGCATTTAGGGCGGCGGTGGTGCTATGGAGTTTTCAGAAGCCATGCTGATGACAGGCTTGCTGCAAATTTGCTTTGACAAAGATAGGGGGAGTAAAATGGCTTCAAGCGTCTTGGCTACTGGCGATAGGAGAGATATCGGGCGATATGACTCTCCTACGTTAGCTGATTTCCCAGGCTTTTGTAGCGGGACCACCTTGGCCATTTTCCATTTCTCGGGAATGACAAAGGTGGAAGGAGACAGGTTGAAGACATGTGCCAAATATTTGAACCCCTATTTCCCTAGGCTTTTAAGCATCGGCATGGCTATGCCGTCTGGGCCCACTACTTTGGATGGTTTAGCATGACCGATAGCATCCTCAACCTCTTTGGCGGTGATGGTAATGGAGACGCGCTGAATTTATGTTTATGTGCGTGCCTGTTGGCCCTCCGTCTATCTTTGTCGACCGTAGAATGAATTATATGATTGTCGGCAGAAAGCGCTCGCGCATTTTTTCGCTTCCAAAAGCACTTTATCGCCAAAGGCGATGGAAACTTTTGTCATTGTGCCTAGACGGATTCGATAGGGACTTTACGGTGGACCAAAGCTTACCTACACCGGCAGAGAGGTTACAGCCGCTTAGGTGCTCCTCCCATTTGCGCTCGCTTGTGTTTATCCACAAGCAATCTGATGCGTTGGTTTATATCCCTTATTTGGGGGTCACCGGGATCGAGCTGTCTTGTAAGATCACGTCCTCTCGCTAAATTTGCGGCCTCTACCGGAAAGTGAGGCCGAATTTCGGGAATTCTACCGGCGTGAATGAAGCCAGCCGAGGCGTATTCAATAACCTTGCGGAAAGCACGCTCTCCTTGGCGAGCATCACTCGGGATAGGGACGGCAGCAAAGCGGTTATCTGTAAAGGATTTGTATTTGTCACACTTTCCTTTTTTAAAGTTTATGAAAATGCGTTTTTCTGTGACGATGAAGTAGGCGGTACACTCGAACGAAATAAGTATAGGCAGGTAGTCAGATGCCAATGTTACCATCGGCTGCCATTTGACGCAGTGAGTCCTGCGCTCACGATTGATATATCCTGACGAATTGACTCTTTTGCCTTCTCATCCTCACAGTGTCTGCAGAAGGAGCTTGTTGGTAAGCACCATCGTCAAAGCATCGCTGCAATAGCGCAATGAACTGTGATGCCACACTGTCCCTGCAGATTGGTTTAGCTTTAGAAGACAGCTAGTTCCTTTCTTATCCAAACGTGATCTGGACCTTTCGATCTCGCACCCATCCCGGTTGGTCATTGGACAGCAAGTCTGTCACACTAAGAAAGGCTCAACACCTCCGCACGATATCTGACTTTAGCATCGACCTCCATCTGGAGGACACTGAGTGAGTCAGGATATCGGTACGATTGATTTAGCTGCAAATGCTTTGACTCAACCAGCTTGTCAGTGGCGCGCCTTACAGATGTTTTCTGATCGTGAACGCGTTTAGTTTCCGACGAAAATCCAGGTCAAATTTAGATGTCAGCGGAATTTTGAAGTCTTATCAACACACCATATCCTTTGGGCTACGTACATTTGAGCCAAGGGATCTGTGTGAATATTTCCAGAAATGATGTGACCTAAGCAAGACCCGGTTAGATTTCTGTAGTGCATGTGGGCGGAAGTATGTAGTCCGCGTCTGGATACAGCTTCAATACACCTTTGTATAAAATTTCAACAGACCTGATCCTTATTGCATTGAACATCGGGATGCGCTGATTCTAGCAATCCCGTCCATCACAATCTTTCCAGCTGTGCATTGGCCTTTCTATAGCACTCAATGTCAACTGAGGCTCTCTTAGCCCTGAACCCACACTAATCTTTCATCACTGCTTTTGCCTAGCATAATCCTAAGCTATTTAAGCCTTTCTGAGTGTATGAGCGACATTTTTTTCAGTAAATGTAGTATGAGCTCTAAGGTCTAGAATACATTTGCCATTTTCCGGGCCGAAGTATTTCTGGTAATTGCCATAATATTGCAGTGCTTTCTTCTCTAACTCCTTATTAATTAGCTTTTCGAATACATTTTTACTAAAAAATTCCTTTTTCCCACAGGTCAAGGACGCGTCAATCAACTTGGCGGCGTTTTCATTAACGGACGTCCACTGCCGAATCATATTCGTTTAAAAATCGTAGAAATGGCCGCCAATGGCATAAGACCTTGTGTGATCTCAAGACAGTTACGCGTTTCGCACGGTTGTGTCTCGAAAATATTGAATCGTTACCAAGAAACTGGTTCTATACGGCCGGGTGTTATAGGCGGCTCCAAACCGAAAGTCACATCACCGGAAATTGAAGCGCGCATCGAGGAATTGCGTAAAGCGAATCCAGGTATATTCAGTTGGGAGATACGTGAGAAACTGATCAAGGTGAGTAAATTGAAATAACGGCTTTGAGCTCGCTGGTTTGGGGAAACATTATTTATAGTTTCGTAAAGATCGCGACACCATAAAAAGCTATGCTGTTATTCCAGAGGAGCAATCTCCCCTAGTATTCGAGATACTCGGAAAGATTACCATTACATTCATCCGTATTTCTGCGAAACAAACATCAACGGACAGTTACTTGGCTGCCCTACCTATTCGTTCTTCTTCCAAAGACCGAACGAAGCAACCATAGCGAGAAAACTTGATAAAGTGCTTCATTTAAGACTCAAATAAGGGACTTCAGCATTGGGATTGGACGATTGTACAAATGCGCCAAATGAGAATAGCACCTCATAAAATGTTAGGTTAGGTTAGGTTGGGTGGTAGCTTCCCTGATAGGGGAAGCTCACTTGGGACAACATGACGGTCCGTTGTGATACCACATATAATAAACTAAACTAACGGTGACGTAGATATAACTACTTAGAGAATCGTTGGGTAGCAACGATAAAGTTCCGAATGATCCCGATCTCAACCTTGGATAGCTCCCCGGAGATCCAAGTGAGTCACGACCGAAATACTTTCGCCTAGTTCTGGCAAAAGTTGGGCAGTCAAGCATAAAGTGATTTGGTGATTCCACCTCATCATCCTCCATACAGCTGCAGCAGGATGGAGTTTCCAATATATTGAGACGTACCACATGGATACCCATGGGACAGTGCCCTGTCAAAACCCCAATGACCATTGATAGGTGAGCCTTAGTGAACCAATTATTTCAGCAGACCTCCTGCCATCCACTTTCGGCCAGAAAGATCTTGATATCCTGCAAGACGTAGTGTCCGCCCAACGTTTGTTTAGCGCTTCGCCCAACCCCTTCAAGGGGTTACCAGCGCTCTTCAAAGTGTCTACAACCAATTGTCAACCTCATCTACCCGTGGCGACTTTTGTTTGCTTAACAAGCTAAGCTCGCATAACCACAAGTTCCTCACAGAAGGAGGGGCTTGCATGGCCAAGCAGGTTCAAAGTGGTCACATTAAATCGTTCCCCAGTTGTTTGAGCTAGTAACTTAATGGTTCATTTTCCGGAACGTACCGGATGCATATTTTGCTGTCAACATCCATAAACACCCCAAAAACTTTCGAAGTAACATTATCGTTACAAGAAGAGAAAAAGAGGAAGAAGAGGCACACTCTGTAACATTTCCGACGATGATATCCTGTCAAGTTTGACAAAACAGAAGGTGAAGGCATTACTGACCTTTGTCGCGAAAGTTTTACCGGCAATTTCTATTGCATCCCTCGGTCCTCATTCAAAGTTTCCATAAAGTTTTTCAAATCGAGGGCTAAATCATCATCACCATTAATTGGCGCTTAGCCCCTAAGTTTCATAACAAGTCCAGACAGCTATCACTGACCCCAGCGGGTTAGAGGGCTTGGAATATACGCGCGACAGGTACGCCTGTCGCAAGAGGCAACTAAAATGCCAAATTGATTAAAATTGCTATGTAGCGCAACGCTTTCAAGGTGTTACCAGCTACTCCAACCCAATTGTCAACCTCACCTACCCAGGGCGAATTCTAATTCTTTAGCAGCCGAGGTTCTGGAAACCCTAAATTCCTCATGGATTTAGGGGGTGGGAAGGCGTTATGGCATAGATGGTTCAATGTGGTCATATAAATCGCTCCCGAGATGGTCGGCTAAGCACTTAAATAGTGCTTGTTACAGGAACGTATCGGATCTACATCCGGCAAAGGACCATCAATATGACTTATTTTATTTTGTTGATTTTCCGAAAGGTTAGATAAATGATGTATATTGGAACGATTTTGCGTCATCCCTTGTCAAATTTGATTTCGTGACAAACCAGTTTCGGCGTTGTGCTCTCATCAGTGTCGATTTTCGTTCTCGAGAACGTTCTCGTTCCAATATAGACCATCAATATCGATAACACTCCCCACAGCCTTCGCTACAACAACTACAAAAACAGCCGTCACTGTTTCGCTATAACTGACGCCAATCAATAGCACCAAGGGAGGTCAAGTCTTCCTCCACCTTCCTATCCCTACTCAATGCAGGTCTCTCCCATCCCTCTGCGTCATGCATGCGGTGTCGACTGAAATACTTGCTTGACCGCAAAACCTCCGTCCATTCGCATATCATACCTTGCCAGCGTAGCCTCTGGGCTTTTGATAACTGCAATATCTTTATATCTGCCTAAAGCTCATACAGATTATCATTATGCCTCCTTCGACACTCGCCGTCGGCAACTCGGACAAGACCATACATCTTCCGGAGAATTTTTCTCTCGAATACTGCCCATGATTCCGTGTAAGCTATCTGGAAAGGTATGAGAGTGGTTTGTAGAGCGTGATTTTTGCTCGTCGGGAGCGGACTTTACTTTTCAATTGCCTACACAGTCCAAATTAACACTGTTGGCAAGTGTTATTCTCCCTTTCATTTCTAAGCTGAGATTGTTTTCGCTGTTAGTGCTAGTTTCCAGATAGACGAAGTACTTCAAAGTCTCGCATTTATATACGTCAAGAGTGACGTGGCTGCCTGCCAAGGCGTGAATGTGCCGATTCTTGCATGGATGAGAGCAAGCACTTGGTCTTGTCGCAGAGTAAGGGCTTCATATATAAAAACAAGTAAAGGTGTCTAAGTTTTGGTGTAACCAGAAATTATATACTCAGTGTGAGCTTCAATTGTACATTTCATTTCAGATAAATTACTTTCTACAAAACACGTGGCACCGCCCGTTTAAAAAAAAATGTCTCTCCATTTCCTTTTACAATAAAACTAGATAAGTGAAATATCATTGATTCAAAACTATTTTTTGCTATTCTAGTCTTCGACCCTTTTAAACTTGTTTTAAGTCGCCGTAGTCTTTAACCGATCCCGTAAATTTTTACTAGAAATATTTTCTACTATAGGAAAATATGTGTACACAGTTTCATTACGATATGCTAAGTTTTCTTCGAGTTATGGATCCCGAAACATAGAAAATTGCTTAGTCATAAAAGGGGCGGTGACACGCCCGTTTTTTTAAATTTGAAGTTTTTCCTATTTATTGTTATAAATCCACTTGGGAAATGAAATACCATTGATATAAAGCTGTAGTTTGCAAAGATATAGCTTATTTTATTTGTCCACGACCCTTTTAAAAATCTTTCATATAAAAGTGGGCGTGGTCCTTAACCGATTTCGTTAATTTCTCTTCAAAGCATTCCTCATAGTAAAGGCAACCTCTCAGCCGAATTTTGTTACGATAGATTTAACGATTTTTGATTTATGATTAATAATATTGTAAAATTGATTTTATGATTTTATCACAAGTGGGCGGTGCCACGCCCATTTTAAAAACTTTTTATCTTTAAGGTTTTTTATGTTTTTCAAAATGTTATATGTATAAAAAAGGGGCGTGGTTATCATCCGATTTAGCTCATTTTCAATTCCAATCTATTCTGGGTCCAAATTTGAGGAAGATATCTCAATATTACTCAATTTATCGTGTTAACGGACAGACGGACGGACAGACGGGCGGACGGCCATGGCTAAATCAATTTTTTTTTGATACTGATGATTTTGATATATGGAAGTCTATATCTATCTCGATTCCTTTATAGCTGTACAACCAACCGTTATCCAATCAAAGTTAATATACGCTGTGCGCAAAGCACGCTGAGTATAAAAAAAACTCTCAGAAATTTTGGTTATAGAACTTCCTGTGTTTTGTTTTTATAAAACTGGAAAAAACTATTTGTCCAGGCCACCCATTCAGTATTCGGCCCAGCAGTTGCCTACACTGCCTTATGCATATTACGCCCCTGCATTCACACACACTCCAACGAATGAATAACGAGCGCTAGCAAATATTGGGGGAGGCATATAAATTGATATACTCCCATGTAAAGGGTATTTGCCCTTAAGGTGTCCACAGTGATGTAAGTTTGTTTAAAAAGTTGCGGAAAAAAGTAGACCGGAAATGTTGGCCAGAACATAGCAAACAGTTCGCGTACAAGCTTGTGTGCATACATAAATATTGACGTAAGCTGTTTGCACCTTGCCACCACTGTTGCCAGACTCGCTGAGCGCGTCGTAGGACGCTTTTCGGTGTATAAATAATCGATTTCTCAACGCTCTGAATGACTTGAGGCTACTTTGTATATATATATATAATGTGTGGAATATATACATATATTTATGTAAGCGCCTTTATGCGGTACGTGCGTCTCATCCTGCTGATCTCTTTTTGCGTTTTGTCATTTTGGTTTTTTGTTATTGTATTTTTTGTTTTTTGTTTGCTCCTCCAATTCTTTATCGGCTTGCGGCTGCTTCTTCTTTGACCCTCTCTTAACACCAATGTAGAACATTTTTGTCAATGAGTTTCGTTTCGTTCCATTTGAATGCATTTCTTTGCATTACGTTTCATTGTTGCACCTTCCACACGCTGCAAGTCGGCAAGGTGGTAAGGCAAGCGAAGTTGCCGCAAAATGTTCAAAAAAAAAGCAGCTAACGTTTGTTGTGTCACTGGCAACGTGCCAACAAACAAAGGCAGCGGGTGGCCCATCAATGAATGCTTGAAGGCGGTTATCTTCAAGGACACCCTTATGCATGTTGCTCTTTATAATAGCGTATGTGTGTTAATTACGCACAGTGGCGGATCTGGGGGAGGATGGGGGCTAAAGCCCCCCTCCGTTCGAACTAAGTCATTACGTGCAAGGTTGAGGTATCATACGTGCGAGTTACGTGCATTTTGCAGCTAACGCATACTGAGGACACACGGTATGGTTTAAATTTTGTATGCCAAAAATTGTCTACTGTGAATATTTTTACCGATGATCTCGCAATTTTTATAGAAATGAATTACTTCACTTTATTTTGGTTAGGAGCTCTGAAATTGAAATAAATGGAATGAGGGCTCTATTTCGTTAAAACTTAACGGCATATTGTCAGCCCCGTCCTTTTGTTATATTCTATTTATATTTTTAATAATAAAAATACGTGTTAAGTAAGCAGTAATTACTTTGTTCGACAAATATAAGAAAAAACTTAACGCCGGCCACATGGCTCGTTTGTCATCGAAACGACTTTTATCACTTTCATCGCTTTTTCATTTTCGAAGTTTTGCTGTGCTGGCACTTGCTTTTTATAAATATCTGATAAAAAAATTTTTAGTGGCGTTTTATGCAAAATATTTCTTACCTTTTTTTCTACGTTGTGTAAGTGATGCACTTATACTCGATTGTTTTATTATCAGCTGATACCAAGCTGCACATCATCATAACGAAAAAAATAAAATAAAATTCGTATGTCATTTGTACACACATTACAAATTTCACAATCCGAGTTGCCCAAATAGATTGGAGCAAAAAGGGCAAATATTTTAAAGAGGACAAAAAAAAAGGGTAGGGGCTAAACCCGAATTACAGAGCTACAATTACTACCCTTTCCTGGACTACATGATTTCTCATTGACGTCAAGTTCAAAGGTGCATTTTTGAAAATACTGTCCTCTGGAGGAATGATTCCAGATACTCTGCAGGAGTAACGATTGAAGATTGTACTTGCTGTAAAGTTTATAAAATAGGATCTCACAGTCACATGAGGTGTGGGTTTTTTTGGTTGGTGTTTGTGCTAAACGCTATGATGCCTTAAAATCATGTAAATCAGCACACTTTTCTTCATTTTTCCACAACGTGACGACATGTTGCAAATTTTGCGACTATCCCGTGACATCAGCGACGCAGAGCGTTATTTTTCGTGATAAAGCGCTTGAAGACTTATTGAGAGTCAAATGTCTGAAAATCGACTGATGGTCTGGCACTAGGGAGCGTCCACAAAGAAATAGAAACTGACTGAAGAAATAACGATCTTTTCTGTAAATCGAAGCCCGGACGACTCGAATCTTTGATTGGTCGATAGAAGATTGAACCAGCAATAAGTGGTTGAAAAAAGGGTTTTTATGACTATTTTTATTATAGTTTTATATCATTATCTCGAGTGTGCTGAATAAAAGAAGAACTTCATTTCAGAAAATATTGCTTGTACTTTATTAGTAGTTATTTAATTTTTTTAATTTTGAAAATCCTCGTTTTGTCATGTCATTTTATATTCTGTATACATTTATTTAACACATCATGGAAACAAAACAAAATTTGAAAGTGAAAAATTCAGCCCCCCCGTACAAATCTAGATCCGCCACTTGATTACGCATGTATGCGCGTGTGAAGTGCCATGCAAATTCTCTATGCCACGTGACTTTTTGGAATTCGGAAGTCAATGCGTACTTTGAGGAATTGTATTTGCACATCAAAGTTGTTATTTTATGTGGTTTTCTAGCCACTGCTGCTTTCTTCGTGTTTGGCGTTTTATATGTTCAATCTGTCGCGCTTTTGTTCAATGGCTGTGCTATTTTTGCATGTCCTTGTGTCATACGTGTATTGTCGGTTTACTTTGTGTTATTTATATATCGCATCATACTTATTTCTATCACTACCCACCACATCCGCTTCTTGTATTCTTGCAAATTAACTTCTGCTATCGTCCTTCATTCAGGCTTCTGTTTCTATAACGGAAATTAATGCGTCTCTGATTTAGATTTTATTGCGTCGGCTCACTGCGCGGGCTCTTTAATGCGCGCGCATGCCACATGTTGGGCTTTCTCTTCTCTATTTTTTAATGTTTTTCCATAATCACAGGTTTTACATCCTGAAAGATTTGTCTCAAACATGCGCACCACGACGCATCGTGGTGAATGTGTCAAAAGTGTCCCTCTGTATAGAAAGGTTTGATTATATACTAGAAAAAAAATACCGTCCGTCTAATCCTTACAATAACTTAACGGAAAAATGTGTAAATCTTTTACCATATGTGTTCAAATCAATCATTGTACACGACGTTGATTCCACCATCAGAGGTCACATAGGGTTTCTAGCCTAGGGTTTCCTACGCTAGCCACACTCAAAATGTAGTAGCAGTCTTTTGACGTGAGAGATTGATTCAATACTAGGGGCACCGGCAGACGTTGTCTGACCTTACTATGGTATCTCTACATACTTTAGTAGTTTGCTACCTCTTACATTCCCTTCCCTCTCTCTCGCATTTCGAGATACTTATCTTTTTATTCACTCCTCTCTCTGCTTTCTCTGTTCCTGCGTCTGCTGCTCCACTTCACTCTCGTTCTCGTCACTGCTCCCTCCCTCGCTCACTACTATCCCTATCTCTTCGTCGTCTCTACCCTATCGTCTTTCCTAGTGTCCGCTTTAGTCCAGTCACTAGTACCACCGTCCCAGTCGCCAGTCCTAGTCCCAGTGCAGTCTTCACCGCCCCGGCGTCTCCAGATTCCAGTCCCAGTCCCAGTCCCAGTCCAGTCCCAGTCCCAGTCCCAGTCCCAGTCCTAGTCCCAGTCCCAGTCCCAGTCCCAGTCCCAGTCCAGTCCCAGTCCAGTCCCAGATCCCAGTCCGTCCAGTCCCGTCCAGTCCCAGTTCCAGTCCCAGTCCCAGTCCCAGTCCAGTCCAGTCCCAGTCCGTCAGCCCAGTACCATACCAGTCCCAGTCCAGCCCAGTCCCAGTCCAGTTCAGTCCTTAGTCCCAGTCCCAGTCCCGTCCCAGTATCAAGTCCCAGCCTAGTCCCAGTCCCACAGTCCCGTCCCAGTCCCAGTCCCAGTCCAGTCCCAGTCCCAGTCCCAGTCCCAGCCCAGTCCAGTCCCAGGTCCAGTCCCATCCAGTCCCAGTCCCAGTCCAGTCCCAGTCCCAGTCCCAGTTCCAGTCCCAGCCTCAGTCCTAGTCCCAGTCCCAGTCCAGTCTCAGTCCCAGTCCCAGTCCGGTTCAGTTCCAGTCCCAGGTCCCAGCCCAGTCTCCGCCCCAGTCTCAGTCCCAGTCCTAGTAACAGTCCAGCACCGGGTACGCAGTTACAAGAACAAATCACAAGTCCAGCACATAGTCCCAGTATCAGTCCAGTTCACAGTTCCGTACACCAGTCCCGTCCAGTCCCGTCCCAGTC